>CAUYQV010001062.1:0-11550 GCA_963574575.1 Galagoides demidoff
GGGGCTGGGGATTCGAACCCGCCACCTTAGGTGTATGTGGCTGGCACCTTAGCCGATTGAGCCACAGTTGCCAAGCCTTGAGACAGAGTCTTAAGCTGTCCCCCTGGGTAGAGTGCTGTGGCATCACAGCTCACAGCAACCTCCAACTCCTGTGTTCAAGCAATTTTCCTGCCTCCGCCTCCCAAGTAGCTGGGACTACAGGCACCCACCACAAAGCCAGGCTATTTTTTGGTCACAGCCCTCATTTTTGTTTGGCGGACCCAGGCTGGATTTGAAGCCACCAGCTCAGGTGTATGTGGCTGGCACCTTAGCCACGTGAGCCACAGGCTACAGGGACTGAGCCTGTAGATTATTTTTAGTTTTCTACATAGACAATCATATGCTCCAATAATGACAGTTATTTCCCCTTTTCTAGTTTGTGTCCCCTGCCCCTTACTTTACTACACTGGCAAGGAAGTGAAATCAAGTGCATAACTATCTTGTTTTGTAACAAGATGAGTTCAACATTTCACCTTTAAGTATGATATTTGCTGTGTGTTGAAAAAAAAAAATCAGGCTAAACCATGCAGTGACATGTGCCCATAATCCCAGCAACTTGAGAAGTTTAGGGGGGAGGAGCCGTTGAGACCAGGAATTTGAGACTGTGGTGTGCTATGATTGGTATGTGTGAATAGCCACTGTGCTCCAACCTGGGCAACATAGGAAAATCTCAGCTCTTAAAAAAAATCAGGCTAAGGAATTCCATTTTAGTTCCAGCTTGCTAATTTTGTTTTTGTTAAATCATGAATGAATATTAATATTACCAAATAATTTTTGCATCTATTGAGATTATTACATAATTTTTCTCCTTTAAACTCTATAAAACAATAATAATAATAGCTAACATACAGGGTTTTTTTTTCTCTTTGAAAAAACATTCACTTGTAAATTTCTGAATAATTTTAAACTTACAAGTTGCAAAAATAAAAATGGTGGCTCAGCGCCTGTGGCTCAATCGGCTAAGGCGCCAGCCACATACACCTAAGGTGGCGGGTTCGAATCCCCAGCCCCGGGCCCGCCAAACAACAATGATGGCTGCAACCAAAAAATGGCCGGGTGTTGTGGCGGGTGCCTGTGGTCCCAGCTACATGGGAGGCGGAGGCAGGAGATTCGCTTGAGCCCAGGAGTTGGGGGTTCCTATGAGCTGTGATGCCATGGCAGTCTACCCAGGTGGATAGCTTGAGGCTCCATCTCAAAAAATAAATAAATAAATAAATAAAAATGGTACAGAGAACATACATACACCCTTTGCCCAGATTCACCTGATTTAACATCCTACCTTGTTTCATCATTTTTTTTTTTTTTGAGACAGAGCCTCAAGCTGTCCCTCTGGGTAGGGTGCTATGGCATCACAGCTCACAGCAACCTCCAACTCCTGGGCTCAAGCGAATCTCCTGCCTCCGCCTCCCAAGTAGCTGGGACTACGGGCGCCCGCCACAACGCCTGGCTATTTTTGGTTGCAGCCATCATTGTTGTTTGGTGGCCGGGGCTGGATTCAAACTCGCCACCTTAGGTGTATGTGGCTGGCGCCTTAGCCACTTGAGCCACAGGTGCCGAGCCTACTTTAGAGTTTTTAAAGTTAATCTGTATATATTCTATCCAACAGAAATATAATGCTAAGTTACATATACATTTCTATATTATATATGCAATATATACATATATAAAAGCAAGACACATAATTTTTAAATTTCTAGTACCCGTGTTAAAAAAGTAAGAAGATGGGTGAAATTAATTTTAACAATTTATTTTATTTAACCCAATATATCCAAAATATTAACATTGCAACATGTAACTAATATAAAAATCATTAATGATATATTTATATTATTTTATTTGTACTAAGCCTTTGAAATCAGATGTGCATTATACACTTATAGAATATCTCTATTTGGGCTAAGTACATTTCAAGTGCATAATGAATACATGTGGCTAATGACTACCTAACTAGACAATATAGATTTCAACTAGTAGGGCAAATTTCTGAACTATTAGATTAAAAAAAGACAATAAAGAAAAAACCCTATCAAGATAGAAAGAGGCAAGAAAAAACAAAAAGAAAATAAAAATTAGGCAAAATAGAATACATAAATAAATTCAAATATATTGTTAACCAGATAAATGTAAATGGATTAAAATGTAAAATCAAAAGACAAAGATTGATTAAAATTTTAAAATACAACTATTGTCTGCTATTTTCAAAAGACTTATTTACAATTTTCAAGAAAAACTTGAAAATAACAAGACAGAGAAGTATATAGTAGGAAAATGCTAGCCAAATCAACTTAAAGATGAAGATGAAATAGACATTACATCTCTCTTCCTTGGCACTGCCTACAGAGGTGGCCACCATCTCCTATTTGGCATCATTGCCACCCTCAGACACCCTGTGAAGCCCAAGATTGTCAAAAGGAGGACCAAGAAATTATCTGGCACCAGTCAGACCAAAATGTAAAAATTAAGCATAACTGGCAGAAACCCAGAAGTATTGACAACAAAGTCTGGAGAAGATTCAAGGGCCAGATCTTGATGCCCAACATTGGTTATGGAAGCAACAAGAAAGCAAAGTATATGCTGTCCAGTGGTTTCCGGAAGCATCAAGGCACTAGAAGATCTGCTGATATGCAACAAACATTGTGTGAGATTGCTCATGTTTTCTCCTAGAACTGCAAAGCTATGTGGAAAGAGAGTCCAGCTGGCCATCAGAGTCACTAATCCCAGTGACAGAAGGTGCAGCAAATAAAATGAATAGACAGCTCATGTGCACATTTTATTTGTGTTCAAGGAAAACCATAAACATTGCAAAAATAGATATTACTAGACATATAATGGGAATTTACATAATAATGAAAGATTGAAGTCATCAGGATTACATAAAAATTTTCTACTTTTATGGAACTAATAAAATAGCATTATAATATGTAAAGCATGCTCGGCGCCTGTGGCTCAATCGGCTAAGGTGCCAGCCACGTACACCTAAGGTGGTGGGTTCGAATCCCTCAGCCCGGACCCGCCAAACAACAATGATGGCTGCAACCAAAAAATGGTCGGGCGTTGTGGCGGGCGCCGGTGGTCCCAGCCACTTGGGAGGCAGAGGCAGGAGACTCGCTTGAGCCCAGGAGTTGAAGATTGCTGTGAGCTATGATGCCATGGCACTCTACCCAGGGGGATAGCTTGAGGCTCCGTCTCAAAAAAAAAAAAAAAATATGTAAAGCAGTAACTGACAGAGGGATGAAGAGAAGCTTTCAAAGCTACCAGAAAAGTGGAAATTATACTATCCTCTCTCTTAATAATGACAGAGCAGGGAGACAAAATATCTTTAAAGAAACAGAAGATTTGCAGAGCACATTAATTACCTGATTAACGAATATATAAAGAAAATTACTCCTAATAATATAATATATGTAATTTTCAAGCATATGTAATATTTTAAAAGCTAGCAATAGACTAGGTCATAGAGCAAACTTCAACAAACTTCAAATGACTAAAATCATACAAATCACATCTGGCGACAGTAAAATTAAATACACGACAAAAAAAGATACCAAGAAAAATCTCCAGCACATAAAGGCTATCCAAAAACATACTTCCACACATCAAAGGTTAAAAAGCCATTATAATTGAAATTTTAAAACTTTGAGATGAGTAACAACAAATATAACACATATAAAAATTTGTGGAATGGCAAAAGCAGGACTTCAAAGGAAATTCGGTCTTAAATGCTTACCTACGGTAAGAAGATAAGCTCAAACTGAATGAACTCAACATCCAAATTAAGAAGTTACAAAAATAATATGAGAGTAAAGCTGAAAAAGAAAGGAAATCGTAAAGGTGGCAAAAATTTGCAATTATACAATAGAAAAGATCAGTAAGGCTCAACATTTGTTCCTTAAAATGCTATCAAAATGGACTAAACTCTGGCAAGATTAATCAAGGAGATAAGAAAGAAAGCACAAACAAATAACATTAGTAACGAAAAGGGGCTATAACTATAAATGTGGCAGATTTAAAATACAATATGCATAATTTCATGCTAATACATTTGAAAACTTGGATTAAAATAGAGAGAGACCAAAAAAATAGTTTATCAAAAGTGACTCAACAAGGAATTGGAAATCTTAGTAATTCTATAATCAGTAAAGAAATAACATTTATAGTTAAAAATCAATTATAGACCCAGATGTTTTACAGGTAAATTCTACCAAACATTTAAAGAACAGATCATTTCAAACTTACACAGAAAGGAATGGAACATTCCATGAATCATTTTGTGAAACTGGTAAAATTTTGATACTGAAGGTAGACAAAGATCCTATAGGAAAAAACTATTGTAGGTGGCTTTTACTCATGAAATTAGTACAAGAAATAAATATTAGCAACTAAAATCCATCAATGAGTTAAAAATACGTAATAAAAATATGCATGTGTGTATTTGTTTGTTTGTTTATTCCAGGAGTGCAAGATTGTTTTAAAATGAGAACATCAATTAATTTGCTAATTTGCTACATTGATAAAGCAGTTCCTTACATCTGTCATAATTATTTGAATTGCTTTCACACAAATTGTAAATGTGCCTCCCACCCCCATTCCTACACTACAACAGCTCAGAGAAGTGTTTCTCAGAGTTGACATAGAGGAAAATACCAGAGATTAGTGAGAATAGTTTCAGTCCACCCTGGGAGGTGGAGCCGAAATGAGTCCACAGTGGATTGAAGACAAATGGGAGGTGATTGGAATCTTTAATGATTAAGCTGTTACGAGATGGAGACAGAAGCAAAGCGGCAGAGATAGCTGTTTCCCAGTTTCCTAAGCCCTTGCTTCGAATCCTGAGGCTTGTCTACACGTCCTTTCTGCTTCGCATTTTTACTTTGCTCTTTTATTTGAGCCCATTCAAACCAATTTCTCCTCTGATAATATTTGCCTAAGATCACCACCTTCTTTGCCAAGGAATCACCACCTGTCTTTAAGACAAAGCTCAAATTTCTGCTTTTGTGACATGTTCCTCAACTCCCCGAGACAGATTTATTTGCTTCCTTCTATGTGTCCAGTAGCACTTTATATGAAATCCGTCTTCATTGTCTGATTTCCGTACCAGGTGAGATGCAGCACTATCACAGAGTATTACAATTACGTTTTGAGATCCTGCTCTCTTTCAATGCCTAGACTGTATTAACAGTGGCCCCTCAACAACTGTTGAATAGTATGAGACACTATCAGGTATGAGGCCCTGTGTTTGATGTTTCTGCACATCATCTTATCTAACCTTTAGGACTAGGACGTGTACTTTTATTTTCCATTTACTAAATTACAAAATGAGGAACAGATAGATTAACTTGCCCAAGGTCAAGTAAATAGGCGGTTACATTAGGGTTCAGGTCCAGACAATTTCTAGAACTCTAACTCTTAAAATGCCTCTATTATAGTGTGAAGATCAAACCCAAGAAACTGTCTCATCTTAATTTCAAACACTTATTACATTAGGGGGAGATTTTCCCAGGGACCATGTCTACAATTAGAGGGAGGCTACAATTTACCTGTACACAGTGACTTCCATGCTTTAAAAGAGGGAATGGTCTCTTCTCACACTGTTTTCAGGTGAACATGGCTCCGTGTGGTTGGTCACTAGTCACTGTGACAGTGACAGGAAGCTTAGGACATGGTGAGGGTGATAAGAATTGTTTTCTAAGCCACGTGTTGCTTAGTATTCCGACAGACACAGCAAGGCTGTGGTTATTATCCACTTCTTTTGCCCCGTAGGCTCTTTTAATGTCTGTTTTGAGAATAATATTCACTCATTAACAGGGCACTTGTGGTTTGCAGGCGCTGTGCTGAACGTGACATTATTTGTTACCTTCTGATCATCCCTCACAACAACATCAAGGTAGGCTTTGTAATCACTGGGGTGAGAAACACCAGGGTGTGTGCAGTCCTCACCCAGAGCGGAGGAGATGGACCCAGGCTCTGAGCCGCTGTCCCCGTTAACTCCAAATCGCCTGTCCTCTGGTTCCCACAGAGCCCAAGGTGGGCCCCGGCTGGGTCCTGGTTGTGGTCAATCCTGCCCGGGGTGTGTAATCTGCCTTCGCCCCGCGCCGAGAGGATGCTCGTGCGCGCCCCCTGCTGGTGCCAGGACGCTAAAGGAAGGTGGGCGCGCTGGGGACCCGCGGCCTGGTCTGCGTCTCACAATCACAAAAGTCGGGGATCCCTCTCCCAATCCACTCTGGGATTGCTGGAGAGCTGGACCTGTAATTCACACCTTTCCTCAGTCTTTATTTGGGAATACGAAAGGATTTTATTTAAGACGGTGTCAGTGTAAGAAAGAACGAAGCCAGATACAGCCAAGGTACCTTGCAAGTTTAGTTAGAGGAGGCAGCAGACAAAAAGGAAGGGGTACGGGGGAGTGGAGGAGGATGAGTGGGGCCACGTCTTGGCTTCCTGGTTTACCAGCTCTGTAAATTGGTAGGTTATTGAACTGTACCTTATTTTTCCCATTAATTAATTGCCTTGTTTTCCCCAACTGTAAAATGGGACCAGTCATGCTTAAATTACAGTTCTAAAAATTATCTGTAAAGACTCAGCCAAGGTTGCCCAGTAGGTATTCAGTTAGCAGTTAGTATCGCCATTAGATGACTGGGTGTGAAATCTAACTGTGACTTAGAGATGGAACTCCAGTACCTATTGTTTGACAATTCCAAGTGTAGCTGCCAAAATGAAGAAAAGTAAGTGTCTGAGGGAAATTTATCTCTTGAGAAAGGTTTTTATTTTTTTAAAAAATAGGCTAATTTAGATGACATTGTATGGATTAACAGCTGAGTGTTACTAAAGGGTTAGAAATTAAATGCCCAGTTATCTGTGTACCTTTAAAATGAGACTAAAGGCTGAGTGGGTCAGGACTGTAAATCCCAGCACTTTGGGGGCCAGGTAGGAGGATCACTTGAGGCCAGAAATTCAAGAGCGACCAAGAAAACATAGTATGACTCTGTCTCTACAAAAAATTTTTAAAAAGTAATTTGGCATGGTGACACAACTTGTCGTCCCACTGCTTGGGTGGCTGAGGCATGAGAATTGCTTGAACCCAGGAATGTGAGGTTGTTGTGAGCTGTGATCATGCCATTGCATTCTAGCCTGGGCAACAGAGAGAGAGAGATCCTGTCTCAAAAAAAAAAAAATTCAAATAAATGAAGTAAAATAAAAGTAGATACATGTATTCCCTTGTAGAAGAATTTAGGGACATTGTCTAAGGACTCTGCTGTGCTCTCACTCATCCACTGCCTTATCCTCAAAGAGAAGTGCTAAGTAAATAAAATTGCTAGAAGCATTATTTCATTTCCTTTATTTCTCTGGCCTTAAAACCTTCTAAATGGGTGATCTGACTCCTAGAGCTAGGGAAAAAGACAACTGGGGATAGTAACAATGGTGGACATTTTACACTGGAGCAATAGACAATCCCACTAGCCTTCCTAAGGACACCTTGATGGTGGACACAAAGGAGGCAATTCATTCTTGGGGAAAAAAAAATCCAAACGACCCGGCCTAGGCCTGCTGGCTTTTCACTTGACCCCCCACTCTTCTCTCCTTCCTTCAGATGGAGCTGCACATGCTCCCCAGGCTGCTCCCTTCATGGGTTTGGCCACCCTCCTGCTGGCCTCTGCCCTGGGCTCCCATTCAGGCAGAAATTCCCATTAGACGCTTGGCATAGAAGATAGGACGTCCTTGGTAGGTATTGTGCTGGGCTGAATCGCTCCAGCTGCTCTCTGGCATTTTGATTGATGCTGAGTCCCATGCAACTGTTTAAAATCTGGTTTCTTTTGGGAAGGCAGCTTGGAAAATCACTCTGCATGCGTGTGTGTGTGTGTGTGTGTGTGTGTTCATGCGTGTGTACCCTGCCCACTCTGAATGATCTTTAAATATACCATTTGTTCCTATTGAATTTAATTCAAGTGTCTCTAAAGGTAAGGAGCAAAACAAATGACACATCTATGGGCCCCTAACAAAAGAGAGATTCAGGCCTTTCCATGTCTGAGACACACTAAATACACTAGTGCTTTTAGCTTGGTTCAGATGCTTCTTCAGAATGGGTAGGCATGGGCTTCCAGCTCCTGGAGCCCACTGCTGTGCCCTCCTCTTCCAGGCAAGGATGTTAGAGAACTCCAGTTCTGCATGAAAACTTGCTGGGCTCGGGAACCTGTGACTGTAAGGCAGAAAGTGGCCTTCTGGGTCCTTAAGTGCAGACTTTTGACTGAATCCAAATTTTACAGAACAAATCCTTGCATTCAAAGGAGTGCAGCAGAGAAAGATGATGCTTTTCTTGCTTCCTTTGGTGCTTAAAAAAGAGTGATCTTGAAATCAGAAGGTCACAGGCTTCCTATTGTTGGGTGATTCTGGATTTTACAGTCTAGACATCAGACGGGTTGACAAGAGCCTCTATGGAAGTTGTAGCTGTATAATCTAGTTAATAATCAAATCAGCCCTTAGACGCCACATTCACTGGAAATCAGGCAGATTATCTCAGGAGTTCTGAGTAGTCTCATTATTTCATTTCACACCCAGCTTTGTATTTCTTCTAGAAAGTTCCTTATATCTTTCCAGTTCCTGGCTCCCCCAACCTATGAGTTAAACCCACTTCATTGTTCTATGCTTTTGCACCTGGTTTTCTCATTATGTTTTTCTCAACTGAAAATGCTCCTCCCTACTGCTGTTTCTACTCAGTGCAAGATTCCAAAAGACATTTATGGTGGCTTCACAGTCCACCTTGTGGGATTTGTAGAAAGGGGCACCATTTGAGACATAAACGAGTGACATACTAACATACCAGTGATGGTTGGAGCAGGTATGCACCCCAAGAGAGGGCTTCTATCTGATATCTAAGAGGCCTGGAGGACACTAAACCCCATGGGATGAACAGCTCATATTCATAATCCTGGATATGAGCTAGAGGGTGGGTTGATTTGTGTATGGAGGCCAAAAACCAGGGAAGCAGAGTGTCAGGATGTGTACTTTCTGTGTCCCAGCCAGGAGGAGTGTGTCCTAAGTCCAGAAAAACACTCTTATTCTTTATCCAGAAATACCTCAGGGGAGAGAAGCGCATTTATTTTCATCTGCTTTGGGTGGATAGAAATGTTTCTTCATAACCACCTATTATTATCCTGCTCTAATTCTGTGCTCAAAACACAGCTTTCTGACCTGAGAACTATCTCCTGTATCATTTACCCATGGAAGATGGTACCATGTTCTCTATTGGCAAACACTCTAATTCTAAGGAAGTCTCTGTCTTGTCAACATGTGGTGTCCTGTCCCACAGAGTCTCATCAACTCAAAAGGGCAGGAGAAAATGATGTTTCTGGACTTGCAAAACTGGCCTCCCAACTCCGAACCATGGCGGCTATTCAAGGTACTTCCTGCCACAGGAACCCACCCAAATTATAACAGTAAGTCGCCCTGTAGCTTGAGCTGGCTTCCTAGCCATAATAAACCTGTCTGCTCCATTTATTGGCATTTGCGCTTCATCAAGTTAGAAGCATGAGTTCAGTCTCTATGTAGATTTTCATATGGAGATTTTGGTAGATTCAGCGTGTACTACTTTCATCTTTGTTTATTTGGTTGTTTGTTGGTTTTTTGTTTGGTTGGTTGTTTAGTTGTTTGGTTGGTGTTTTTGTTTAGTTATTTCTTTGCTTGTTTAGTCATTGGTTGATTGGTTAGTTTAAGAGAGAAGATTGTGAGTAGCTCATCGCACACACACATTTCCCCTGACAATTACAATTTAAAGTAAGGTCAAATGGCTATATTCTAGTGCCAGTTCTGTCCCTAACCAAGTGTCACTTCCTGGGTGCCTTAGTTTGGATTCCGTGAAGGCAGACTCTGGGACAATAATTTGAGGACAGGTGGTTTATTTGAGAGGTGATCCCAGCAAGCACAGTGAGGGTGTGGGGGTGTGAGCCTGGAGGAGACAGAGAAAGTCTGTAAAAGGTCTGGTGGGTTTCCCTGAGGTGCCTGAAGTTCAGTCTTGCCAGAGGCTCATGGAGAAGAGGGTAGAAACATGTCAAAATTGTCTATTTGAAGGATGGGGAGAAAAACATTAATGCTACTTGCTTTGGCTGGAGTTTGCCCCTAGGGTTGTGAAATTTTTAGCATCATTCACAGGGAGTTGAACCAGAGTGTGTCTTGTTCCCTCCATCCCTAATAACCCCAGCACTTGCTCTTACCATCACAGACATGCTCGTGGGGCAGGCAGGGGTCTGCTGGCTGACTGGGCAGTGACTCACGCCTCCACTAGCTGCAAAGCCATGGGAAAACACCTGCATGTGACCTCAGAGGGCTGTGCATGGAGGGCACATCCACACAGGCATCCAGGGTACTACAGAAGAACAGCAGGCGAGGCCAGCATCACTATTCTTATGAATGAGGTGCTCTAGTGATCGCAGGGTCTAGAAAGCAGCTGCCAGTGCACCGGCTGTCATTTCCACCTGAAATTTTGTGTTCTGATGAATCTTCCTTTTTGCTTAGTTTCCATTCTAAAAAGGGAAGAAAATATAGTAATATCAATGATAAATGTCTTAGGTTTGTACACAAATTCACAAAGTTTATCTTCACCTCCATCATCTCACCGAAATTCTTCAATAATTCTTGTAATATTCTTGTAATATAGGTAGGAAATATTTCTCTCATATTAAAGGTAAGGAGACTGAGTCTCAAAAGAGCTGAACATTAGTATTTATAGTAAGTCACATTCACACAGCACTTTACACTTCACTGAAGTCACTGTGTTATCTCTTGTCTTTGCCTGAGTTCTTTCCTTTATTCTGATGCCAGATCCAGCCGTTGGCCATGGACATTGACGGGTAACTCTATCATGGTGGTCCTTACCCCTGGTCACAGCCTCAGTGACTAGCAGGAACAAGCCAGTTAGGATTTTTTTTTGTTTTTCCTATTAGAGCTGATAGGGAGAGTTTCCTTTTATTTTCAGATACTGTATTTGGAAGACAGAGAATCTGGGTTCTGTCATAGAACATGAAAGAAAGAAATGAATCCAGGGAGAGGTAAAAGAGGGGACACAAAAGAAGGAAAACCAATGGATGACTGAGGCCTCATTTCCAATCCTATAGACTCCAGAGTGGTCTTGGTACCTCCTGAGGCTTATTTAATAATTCATCCCTCAAATGTATGAGCCATCCTGCTCCCAATAAGTTGCCTTTTGAGTTGAGCTTCCATACATTGGTCAGAGCCCCCTTGACCAGCCTTTGTTTGCCAGGCATCCTGGGTTCCATCTGTCAACTGTGCAGCCATCCCATTCACTAGGAGATAGATGCAGGGGCAAATTCCCTATTGTGGCTTGAAGGTATTTCGGTGATAATTTTTTTTTTTTTTTTTGAGACAGAGCCTCAAGCTATACCCCTGGGTAGAGTGCCATGGCATCACAGCTCATAGCAACCTCCAACTCCTGGGCTCAAGCGAGTCTCCTGCCTCCGCCTCCCAAGTAGCTGGGACCGCAGGCGCCCGCCACAACGCCCGGCCATT
>CAUYQV010001065.1:0-27565 GCA_963574575.1 Galagoides demidoff
TGGTCCCAGCTACTTGGGAGGCAGAGGCAGGAGACTCTCTTGAGCCCAGGAGTTGGAGGTTGCTATGAGCTGTGATGCCATGGCACTCTACCCAGGGGGATAGCTTGAGGCTCCGTCTCAAAAAAAAAAAAAAAAAAAAAAAAAAAAGATTTTTGTTAGTCTGGATTATAGCTTTCAGATGAGTGGATCTGCGGTCCTCATGACCAAATTTTCTGCACTTAACGTCTTCAAAAAGAGGAATGACTATCCTTCCTTTTTGTTTCCTGCTTTTATCTCCTAGGATACAAAACATGCTTATATATGCACTTCTTATTAATCACTACTTTGTGACTAATCATCAGAGACTTTAAATTTAGAAGAAAATGTATAAAATTCATGCCCTGAATTTGTTTCGAGGGTGTCACTCTGGTGTTCTGCTGAACAAAGAAAATCACAGTCTTAATCCTCTTATTATTAATATTAGATGATCCCTAGAGTGAACACATTATATAGTGAACATGAAGAAATAGCATAATATTCTTCCAGAGGAATTAACTTACATAAAAGAATGCCTCTAGTTCTCATGCAAAAGTGTTATATAAATCCAAAGTATGATTATTATTATCTTATGTTTTTAATTATTATTAAAAGTAGGTGTATAAAATAGGAAGAGTTATGTTTTCCAAGAAAACAGGAAACAAATCTGGTTTTACTAGTCATGCCTACTAGAAAGCTATTAATTTTCTCCCAAGAATAAAATAGAATTGCAAGTGGGTGTTTAAAAAATGCATTAAAATGGCAATGTGTGCATAATTTAAAGGAGCCACAAGTGCTAATTATTCTGGCAAGTGTTCAGTTACTTTTGTACTATTTCTCCTCTAATGTAAATAAGAGAATTACTCCTAATTGCCCAAAATAGCTTTTAGTAGATTTTGATTGCTTCAATTTTTGTAAGAAAATTATGCTGTTTTCATATTTAGGAACTAGATACAAAATGTAATTATTTAGAATACACTTTTTCCTAAGAAGAATGCACTATCACTTATATTTTTTAGCCTTTAACATCAAATTCAGGTGCTAATTAAGCTATTAATGTACTAGAGCAGAAAATAATTATACAGTGTATATCTGGAGGAATAAATGGCCTCACGCGCATCCAAATGAGGTGAAAGTGGGCTTGGACACACTCATGTAACATGATACTTGGAGCACAATGTGTGAAGAAACCAGGCCCTTCACTATAGTATTCTTGGCAATTATTCTCCCAGAATGACATTGATTTATGGCTACACTATTCTTCACAGCTCAGAGCCTTCAGCATATGACTAAATAAATACTGCAGCTTTATACATAAGTCACTTTATTATATATTTATGGCATTTAAATGAGTTACCTTACGTTAAATTTATTAGAACAGGCTTCTTCTTCCTCCAGTATGGTAACCCAAAAACAGCTAGAGCTCAGATAAAACATTCTTTTGATGAGTTCACAGGATATTGGGCTTAAATTCTTTCCCCTGAGTTTGGCTGAAGCATCAACATAGTTGGTACCAAAGAGAACATGAATATTCTGAGAACCAGCTCCATGACACAGTAGATCAATGATATGAAAAGGGATTAGGGGAAAAGTGTTTAGTAAGGAGGTATCATTTGGAGAAAACAGCGCCATAATTCCTACTTCCATACTTCCTTCTTCATCTAAGGTCTAGTGAGGAGGATTACTATGGCATCTGGAGAGTTTTGATGTGTGGCCTGTGGTTTAATCTGCCATCTGGAAGGAATGAGAATATCTCAGAGCCTGGTTATGTACCACTAGTACACAAAGACCAAATGAAGGATCACAAATGACCATTCAGGTTAGAAATGCACCCATATGGGGCTAGAAGTTGCAAAAGAAACATGTCTAGTGATAGAAACCTTTGAAGAGTGCATTACCCTCAGAATATGAGAAAATACAATTCAGGTAAAATCATTTCCTCTTTGCCATCTTCCTGCTTTGGCCCTAAGGGCTTCAACACATTTGCTTTGGAGAGGGAAGAGGAAGGGGGAGAAGAGAAGCACAAGGTAACAAATCAAGGAAGAAGCCAACTACTGCCTCTTTCTCAATGCAGCCTTTTAACCTGAAGCAGAACAAAGCTGAAGGAGGAGAAGATTCACTGCTAAGTCAAGCCCCTATAGTTATTACGCAGGATTAGACATTCTAGTTTCCCAGTCAAGACTGTTTTTCATCCAGGCACAGGAAAACATTATCCCTCCTAAATAAAAAAGGGGGGGGGGTTCCTAAGCTTTTGGGCTCAATGCAAGGCCAGTCAATGGAACTGTAAGGAGGATAAGGCAACCCTAGGGCTAGTGCCCCCAGTGGAAGGAAAGGAAACCTGTTCTGGAGGAAAGCAACCTCAATTAACCCCTCAGAATTCCTTAAGATATATATGTAAAAGACTGAAATTGGATCTGCACCTTTTTCCACTCATAAAAATTGATTCAATATGGATAAAAGAGCTAAATTAAAAGCACGAAATGACAAAAATCCTCAAAGAAAGCATGGGAAAAACACTGGAAGATATTGGCTTGGGGAAAGACTTTATGAAGACTTCCATGTTAATTACAACAACAAAAATAAACAAATGGGGCTTAAACTGAAGAGCTTCTATAGAGCTAAGAAGACAACAACCAAAGCAAACAAATAACCTATACAATGGGAAAGGATATTTGCATATTTTGAATCAGACAAATGCTTGATAATTAGAATCTACAGAGAACTCAGATTAATCATCATGAAAAAAGCCAACAATCCTTTGTATCGATGGGTAAGATAGATGAATAGAACCTTCTCTAAAGAAAACAGATGAATGGCTAACAAACACATAAAAAAATGTGAATTAGTGGAGAAATGGAAATCAAAACCACCCTGAGATGCCATTTAATCCCAGCAAGAATGGCTCACATCACAAAATCTCAAAGCTGCTGGTGCTGGTGTGGATGTGGAGAGAAGGGAACACTTTTACACTGCTGGTGGGACTGCAAACTAATACAACCTTTTTGGAAGGAAGCATGAAGAACCTTCAAAGAACTCAAACTAGACCTCCCATTTGATCCTGCAATCCCCTTACTAGGCATTTACCTAGAAGAAAAAAAAATCATTTTATCATAAGGATACTTGGACTAGACTATTTATTGAAGCTCAATTTACAATTGCTGAAATGTGGAAATAGCCTAAATGCCCACCAACACAGAAATGGATTAATAAACTGTGGTATATGTACACCATGAAATACTATTCAGCCATTAAAAAAGATGGAGCCTTTACATCTTTTGTATTAACCTGGATGGAAGTTGAACACATTGTTCTTAGTAAAGCATCACAAGAATGGAGAAATAAGAATCCTATGTACTCAATTCTGATATGAGGACAATTAATGACCTGGTACATGGTGGAGGGTAGGGGAAGGGGAAAGCAGAGAGAGGGAAGAAAGGAGAGGGCTGGGGAGTCACAGTGTATAACACACTTTTTGGGGGGCAAGACGCAATTACAAGAGAGACTTTATAAAAATAAAAATATACCAAATGTAAACTCACAAATGTCACCAAAATGACATAATGAAAACCTCTGTCTCACATACAGAGAGTCAGCAGAAATAATAAACAAGGTATTTAGACCACTAATGAATCCAGATTTGGGAATTATCAGATGAAATATGTTAAACAATTATGTATAAAATTTAAAGAAGCACCCAAGTATTTCATTAAAATGGAAAAGCAATAAGGAACTATCCAAAATAGGCAAAAATATATAAAAGAAACCAAATTGGGGCAGCGCCTGTGGCTCAAAGGAGTAGGGTGGTCCTCTATTCTTACCTGGCCTCTGGGTTTGAACCCAGAGGTGGTGGGTTCAAACCCAGTCCCAGCCAAAAACTGCAAAAAAAAAAAAAAAAAAAAAAAGAAACCAAATTGAATTTTCAAAATAGAAACATACTTGTTGGTGATGATTTCTCTTTGTTAAGCCCAGTGTTTATCCAGAACATTAATTTTAAAATTTTCAACAATTGTGTTTTTTTTCTGGTTTGAAAATATCGTTTCACTGAGTTATGTAGATGTTCCAAACATTTACACAGAAAGTACATTTGTTACATCACCAAGTGTTCTCATAAGCAAAGTCCTTGGGAAGCTGTCAAGCTCATAGTGGTAAATAGGAGTTTTCTAAAATTCTTACATTTGCTTGAAAACTTGAATTTTATTGTTGTCCCCAAATTCTGTCAGTTGTTTGCCTTAAGGTAGTGGGCTTACTTTATTCAGTTTTGAGAAAATATCTGCCAACTATCCAAGTCTGAATAGCCATAGTTATATGTCAATCATTCCTTTAAGTCAGTGGTTCTCAACCTTCCTAATGCCTACAATTACGCCTAATGATAGAAAGGGGTCATGACCCCCAGGTTGAGAACCACTGCTTTAAGTAAAGATAGTGTTCTGTGCAAAAACCTGTTACATCAGCTTGCATCTCAGTTATGCAAGTGCTTTTCCTTGAGACAACCATCATACTTTGGTATTCAGCAGAAGCCTTTTGTATTTCCCACTTGGTCACAGAGAATATTAAAAGGACTTTGTTCAAAGGTCAAGATATGATAAAATTAATGTATTTATTTTCGGCTTCACCGAGCACATTGTTAAGAAAAGCTGGCATTGTAGAAACTTACTGTGAATGTGTGGAGGTGAAGAGCACAGTGATTACCAGCACAGTTTGATGCCCCTGCCTTGATTTGTGCTAAGGCACCAGAAGTTTTACCTACTATTGCTTTTGTTCCGTCAGTGTGTGTGTCAACACAGTGAAAAAGACAAATGATATTTTGGTATTATTATGAAAGTAGTTTTTACCTTGTGGGCCCCCGAAAGGGTCTTAGAGTCCTTATAGATCTGTAATCCATACTTGGAGACTGTGATTCTAAAGTAATGAGAAAAAAATGCCTCCAGAAGTAAGGTCTGAAAGGAAAGCTCTTGTGGCCAAAAATATTGGTGATCCAACGAATCTTATTTAAAGCAATAATACCTTAATTCAGGATATTATAATATTTGGGTTAAATGATAGACAACAGCAGCATATAAATTGCAAAGGGTGAATGTAGCATGTAAGTTGGGAGAATATTTAATGGGGAGGGTTATGATATTGATGAACTTTAGCAATGAACTTCAATATGAAGGAAGAATTTTAAGGTTGGATAATGTCCAGTTAAAGATTATGAATTTAATGTATGTATTTATTTTCATTCTCTACCTGAAATCACAAAAATAGCAACAAATGAATGTTTTTAAAAGAAACCTGTAAGAACAAGTGAGGAGCAGCCCAAATTAGGAAGAGACAAAGTAGGTGAATGGGTGGTAACTGATTCCAAGGACGAAAACTGACCTTTAATCTTGGATGAGAAGTCAACAGAAAATGCATGACAAATTCAAATCCTATTTATGATTTTAAAAAGTTGCTTGAAGCTAAATATTGAAGGACATTTCCTTAATCAGACAAAACAAAAACAAAATAAAATCTTACAGTGAGTGTTATCCTTTTCCTTTTTTGTTTTTCCCTGCAGTTTTTATCCGGGGCTGGGTTTGAACCCGCCACCTCTGGCATATGGGGCTGGTGCCCTATTCCTTTGAGCCATAGGCACTGCTCGATCCTTTTCCTTTTTTGAGCCAGAGACTCACTCTGTCACCGGGGTAGAGTGCTACGGTATCATCACTCAAACTCTTGGGCTCAAGTGATCCTTTGCCTCAGCCTCCTGAGTAGCTGGGACTACAGATGTACAACATCACACCCTGTTAATTTTTCTATTTTTAGTAGAGACAGGGGTCTTGCTTTTCAGGCTGGTCTTAAACTCTTGAGCTCAAGCAATCCACCAGCCTTGGCCTCCCAGAGGGCTGGGATTATGGGCATGAGCTACCATGTCTAGCCAGTGAAGATTAATTTTTTTTAAAATTTCAGATAAATATGAGGGTACAGACAGGTTATATTGTTTGCATTTAGGTAGAGTCCAAGTTGTGGTTGTGCCCTTCACCCAGATAGTATGTCATGTAGCCTTATATCATGTCTGTTAGGTGAGAGAACACCAATCTCCTCCCTCCTCACGTCTCTTCCCTCCCTCCTCTGCTCCCTTCCACTTGAGTTTAACTGTGTTTTTTCTCTTGTGTGAGCAGGTATTTGTTTGCTTTGTTCATCTACTGGTTTCGTGTTAGTATGGAACACATTGGACACTTTTTCATCTCATGATACTTTGAAGATTATTCTTTTTAAAAAAATTTTTTACATACACATGTGTTTATGAGGTTTCCACTTTTTTGCCTTCACAAATTAAAAAGGCTTAAAATTTAATAACATAACAATGTTTAAGATAAGGACTAGAAATAAAAACCTCGTAAAGAACAAACAAAGATAAATACATTCAGAAAAGAAATCAGACGATTGCTACATCGAAATATTAAGCAACAACAACAATAATAATAATACAAAGAAAGTAACATTCACATTGTCAAATAAGAGTATGTCTATTATAGAAAGCTTTGACTCTGAGGTTCAGTATTGAGTCATCAGTTAACTTCTTATTTTTTTTTTTCTAAAGTTTGAAGATAACTCTTAATGGTGAAATCTTGGAAGCATTCTTTTAAAGACTAGGAAAATGCAGCAACACTCACTGTTGTCAGTTCTCATCAACATTTCATTGGATTTCTAGAAAGGCAAGAAACAGACAGTAAGGCCAGGTATAGTAGCTCATACCCGTGATCCTAGCACTCTGGACAAACTCTGCCAGAGGAAGTGGAGACAGTTTTCTCAAGGGAAGTGTAATTTATGTTTGGTCTTGGTTATCTGTGGTGTTGGTGGAGGAGATGGCAGAGTGGCAGAGGCACATGCTGTAGAGGTATAGACATGGAGAAACAGAATTTTCCAGATATGTTTTAGTAACTACAGGGTATCCCAAAGGTTGCTCCTAAAGTCAACATACATGGAGAAAATGGGAAATTGTAGCCAAGTGTACCTTTATTTGCAAAATCTTCTTCACAAGATTTTACAAAGAGGTGGCTAAAAGATAGAGAATATTTTGTAAAATTTTGTAATGAATATTTTGTAATAAAGGTATATTTAGCTACAATTTCCCTTTTTCCCTATGTATGGCAACTTTGGGGGTTACTTTTGGGACCCCCTGAATACTCAAACTCAACCCTCTAAGCACCATCAAAACTATACAATAATTGTGAGCGTATTGTTGGTGAATTTTAAATTCCTGCTACTTACAGGAATTAAGTAAATAATTTCTTTCCTCCTACTTACATTTTGAGTAATTAATAGTCAAATGATCAAAAATTATGCTGTACTGGAGAAGAGATGGAGAACTAGTGTCTCTTGTGATCGGCTGGCTCCTGGGTATGGAATAAGGCAGAATTCAGCATTACAACTTCATGGATTTGTACTATGTAAATGTTTAGAGAATGACGTAATTTTGTAATCATTCTGCTATGACTTAATGTGAGGTTTCTTTCTTAAATTGTATGGTCCTAGTAAATGTCAAGGCATAGCACACTAAAAATTAGTACCAAGTTTGTAAGTCACCTTTTGTAAATTCAGCTCTGGTATTTTTTTCTCATCTAATCACACACTCAACAACTCAACAGAGTGGAGCTGAGACAAAGCAAGTGAATTACATGGATGCGAATAGCACTGCTATCAAAGGTAGGACTATGCAAATAGCACTGTGATCAAAGGTAGGACTCTCTCTCATTTCTTAGAGAGTCTGCTGTTACAGGGACTGTTATATGGCACCTAAAGAGAAGGAGAATGGGCTCTGGGTAAGGAAAAATTGGGAGAAGCAGTTTGGGCCACATGTTCACAGGAAATAGAGCCAAATTTTGAGGAGCTTAATGGAGGAAATCTCTCCCTTAGCTGTCTAATTCCATAAAATCGAAAGTATTTCCTTAAGATGAATACCTTCTACTTGGAATGTAGGATGCCACGGGCACCATAAAAATTGATCATATGAACAGAATGGTGAAGCTTTAGGTATTCAGAGGTTCCTCCGTGTTTCCCCACAGGTATAATCTACAAAGTGCAACCCAAGAATTCCTGCCTGGAGAATACGTCATGTGTGATGTGTCACTGAATTTGAGATCTCTCTTGGGAAGCAGTTGCTTGGTGAGCTATGGATTAGTTCAGGCAGAGATAATGTCTGATTTAAAGCCTGCGATTGCTTTCGATGGTCACTGAGTCTCCTAGAGTTAAAGGGAGAAACATAAGCCATGTGGGGCTAAGTAGAAAAAAATTAATAGAAAGAGCCAGAAATATGCAAATAAATCCTTACAAAAGTTGTTGAAGTATTTTAAAATTTCTTCTTAAAACCCTGTGTGAATTCCTTCAGCCTCATTCCCCCATCATTAATCTCCAAGCTCCCCAAAGTGTGAGATGATGGTCATACAGAGCACTGTTGGCTTACCATAACCTTCACCATCTTGGGGAATTCATCCACTCATTTGTTTATGTACCAGCTTATGCAGATAAATTGCATTTCTAAATCTCTTGCCCTAAATCTCATATTCTCTGCAGACCAAGAATTCTGGGCCTCTAAAGAACATTTCTGCATGCTTGAAATTCTAAGTAAAATGAAAAGGTTACATTGCTTTTTCTCATCAAAATAAATGGTACCATTAGGTCTCTGGTGCTTTAGACCTATCCCATTCTGACACTTTTAGTTGACTGATCGTATGTTTTCCTGATAATTTTCATCTAGAACTTTACTGCCTTCCTTCTACCATAGTCACTAGGCATATGTGGTATATTTAAATTTAAATTAATTGAAATAAATACAGTTAAAATTTCAGCTTCTCAGTCACACTAGCCACATTTCAAATGTTCAATAGCCATCTGTGGCTATTGGCTACTGAACTGGGCAGAACAGTTCCATCATTAGAGGAGGTTCTGTTGGACAGTGCTGATTTCTCACATCTGTCTTGAGCTTTTAATTTTTTCTACCAACTAACCTAGGCAATACCAGAAATATGCCCAGACTTCTACACCAAACACTTCTAGCTGAGCATTGTGGTGGGCAACCTGCAGTCTCTGCTACTGGGAAGGCTGAGGCAAGGGGATCACTTGAGCCGAAGTGTTGTGAGCTAGGATGCCATGGCACTCTACCCAGGGCAACAAAGTGAGAGACCATGTCTCAAAAAATATATATATAAAAAATATAAAAAACAATTTTTGGTCTCCTTTCTGATTTCTCAGTACTTTCAATCTACTTCCTAGAATCTCAAGGTCACACGCAGGCCTTATCATCACCCAGAATCACTCTGTTTCTGATACTTTAAATCTAAAAGCTGATTCTCAGCTGTTTTCTCTCTAGTGCCCACCACACTTATTCTTCAGGTGTACTGAGACCTCCAGTTCCCAGGCCTCTCCATTTGTTCTTGTTTGACTTCTTTCTTATCCGGCCTAGTGTCCATGCATTTCTCTTGCCACTATTCTGTAATATAAACCCTTATCCTTCTAATATAGCCACCTTAACTTCTCTGGTTCCTTATTAGGTAAGTGGATTAGGAAAACTGACATTGTATGCAACTAAAGTTAAGTACTCCATCAACGTAACCCATTGATGGATTATGACCTCTACTTAATGGATTTTTAAAAATTAATATTATTTTTAATTAAAGATCACAATTGTATACATTTATGGGATACAGTGTAGTGCTTTGATAGATGTACACAATGTAGAATAATTAAATCCAGCTAATTGACATATCCATCAACTTGCTTACCTATCATTTTTAATGAGGAGGCATTTTAAATTTACCCTCTTAGTTATTTTGAAATACATAATACATTATTATTGACTATAGTCACCCTGAGTAATAGAGCTCAAAACTTATTCTTCTTGTCTTTCTGAACTTTGTACCTTTAATCAACAATTCTGTATTTCTCTACCTATCCCCAGCCTCTGGTAATCATCATTCTACTCTCTACTTCCCTAAGTTCAACTTTTTAATATTCCACATATAAGTGAGATCAAGTTGTATTAGTCTTCCTGTAACCAGCTAATTTCACTTAGTATAATGTCCTCCAGGTTCATCCATGTTGTCATAGGTGACAGTATAGTATATATAACATGTTTTCTTTATTTATTCATTTGTTAATGGATGGTTGGGTTGATTCCATCTCTTGGCTATTGTGCACAATGCTGCAATGAACATAGAAATGCAACTATCTCTTTGACATATTGATTTCAATTCCTTTGGATAAATACCCAGAAGCAAATTACTGAATCATATGGTAGTTCTATTTTTAGTGTTTGAAGAACCTTCATACTGTTTTTCACAATGGCTGTACTAATTTAGACCCATCAACAATGTACAAGAATTCTCTTTTCTCTGCATCCTTGCTCACCCTTGTCATCTTTCATCTTTTTGATACAGCCATTTAAAAAGGTATGAGGTGATATGTCATTGTTGTTTTACTTTGCATTTCTTTAATGATTAGTGATGCTGAGAACTTTTTAATGTATCTGTCAGCTATCTGTGAGGGTTTTTTTTTTTTTTTTGAGAAATGTCTATTCAGGTCTTTGGCCAATTTTTAAATTGTGTTATTTGTTACCTTGCTATTGAGTTGTTTGAGTTATTTATATGTTTCAGACATTAACCCCTTATTGAATGTGTGGTTTGAAAATGCTTTCTTCAATTCTGTTGGTTGTCTCTTTGCCTTGTTAATTATTTTCTTTGCTGTGCAGAAGCTTTTCAGTTCAATGCCATCCCAGTTGTCTGTTTTTGCTTTTGTTGCCCATACTTTCAGGATTATATCTGAAAAATCACTGCCCCAACCAATGTTGTGGAAATTTCCTCCACATTTTCTCTGAAGCGTTTACTACCTCAGTCTTATATTTAAATGTTTAGTTCATTTTGAGTTGGTTTTTGTATGTGGTTGAAATAGGATCCAATTTCATTCTCCTGGATGTGCATAGCCAGTTTTCTCATCATTTATTGAAGTAACTGTCCTTTTTCCATTTCACGTTTGTGGCACCATTGTCAAACATCAAGTGACCATAAAGGGGTGGCTTTATTTTGAGCTTTCTATCCTGTTCATTAACTTCTACGAGGTCTGACAATTAAGTTCACAAACTCATCCTAGAAAAGGTGCTGCATAACTCATTGCCGAATTTTGCTGTAGTCACTTTTGAAGTACTCCCCTTGGGATGCTATGCACCAAAGCTAGCATTCAGTCCACCCTTCAAAGCAATTTTAGAACTCCTTTTCTGGAATGACCATCAAACCTGTCATGATATGAGGTCTGACAATTAAGTTCACGAACTTGCCACTGTGTGCTTACGTTGGCAGCACTGTACAAACACCTTGCTGAGGTTTCATAACCTTGGTATATCAGTGTCTCATAGCTGTGTTGCGTTAAAATGTGGCAGGGTCTTTCTGAGTGGCATTCATTATTTTTGTTGTGTGCCATTTGATGACAGCTCTGATGATGACGAGACCTTGTATGTCACCTTTTCCCCTCAATTTTCTCCCCACCTCCCTAGTCCTTTCTGCTCAGCCTTCCTTAATATTTCCTCTTCCTTTGGTCAGCCTTTTAAAGATCAGTGTTATCTTGGGCATTTGCTTGGATTTCTGCTTTTCTCACATTATGTGCAGTTTCTAGGGAAGCTCATTTAGACTTGTAGCTTCAAACCCCATTTGTATACTGATTATTTGTGCCTATATCTCCAGCCTAGTGTCTAAAGAACATCTCTACTTGAGTGCTCCACAGCACTCAAAAATATGACTAAATCTGAATTCATTATATTTTCTCCAAACCTGCCTCTCTTCCCAGGCTCTCTATCTCAGTAAATGGCACCATCCCTCTATTAAGTTGCCCCATAAATTTAAATATTTTTAGCTGTGCTTCCTCTTTATGCTGACAACTGAACAATCACCAGTTCCACTTACCTATCTTTTTTGAATCCATGTCTTCTTTATCCCAAGTGCTACCACCCACTGTGGGCTCTCATGCTTTCTTGTTTACATCATGACAGCCTCCTTCTCACGGGTCTCCCTGTTTCTAACTTTGCTCCTCTTTAATTTTTCTGTATTTTGTCATTGCAATGATTTTCATTTTCTGAAAGCTGTAATAGTATCATATAAGTAGACTTTAGCTCATTACTGTTGTAAAAATTTTAAGCAAAACAGTTGAGTAAGAATTGGCAGTTTCTTTTGCTCAACTTCACTTCCTTACCCAGAGGTAATCATCATGAACAATTCAGTTTGCATCTTTCTAGCCCTTTTCCTATGCATTGACATATACTTACAGGTTCATAAATAAAAATACAAGATTAGATTTTTACAGAAATGGGATCCTACTATTCACTCAAGTTCACTTTTTCTCTTAATATATCTTAGCAAACTTTCCATATCAGTAGATACATGGCCATACAATTCTTTCAAATGGCTGCATAATTTCATATAATATAGGTTTAATTTTCCTTTCTCCTACTAAGGGATATTTAGATTGTTTTTCACTTTTTAGCCATTACAGACAATGCTGCTATAAAAATCTTTGTACATATGTTGTATTATAATTGAGAAAGTATTTCTGTGGGCTAGATACTTAAAATTGAAATTGTTAGGTCAAAGAACATATGAATCTAAAATTTCAATATATATGCCAAATTGTCTGCAAAAAGCTGTAGCCAATGTATATTTACATAAAAACTGTTTTCTGGCACCATATGTCAACACTAAATATTTAATATTTGATTATGAAAAATATCTAAGAGTTGCTTTTATTTGCATTTTTTTGATCAGTAGTAATATTAAGCATCCTTTCACAAGTGTAGTGTGAAATGTTTTGGAAAAATACTTGTTTTATTCTTTGACTATTTACAAATTGGTTGTTTGTCTTTTTCTTACTGATTTTTAGGAGCTCTTCTAAGTATTTTCACACAGTCTGTTGCTTGTGTGTTTGCAGTTTATTTTTAAAATTAATTAATTATTTACCTTTTTAAAGGTACCTTTCATTATATAAAAGTTTAAATTTTTTTATGTAGTCAAATGGTCAACATATGGTCTCTGGGTTAGATAAAAACCCTTTGCCGAAATATTACATTTAAATTATCTAGCATTTTCTTAGGATGCCTTTATAGTTTGGATTTTGCATTTAGCTCTTTAATAGATTTATTTTTATGAAACACAGGTTGTAGGATCTAATTTTGTTTCCAGGTGGTCAGCCAATTTTATTAATTCTATTTGATCACAATAGAAATTATGAATATATGACTTTTCCATTCCTCACCACCATCTGCCATACTATAATCATCTGGGATTTTAGTTTCCAATTTTTTCCTGAATTTTACATTATCAACTTAATTAGACTTAACTAGAAATTTTACATGTTTCTTTGTTCATCCTTCTTTTCTTATGTAATGCATTCCTCTCTCTTGAATTCATTTATCTTGCTGTCATAGTATTGCCCTCAGGTAATTCTTTCAGAGGAGTTTGATTACTAGGTATAAGATTCTAAGTTGGGACCACAACTACGGTGCATCTTACATGGGTACATGTGAAACTTACTAAATGTAGAATGTAAATATCTTAACACAATAACTAAGAAAATTTCATGAAAGCTGTGTTAATGAGTTTGATGAAAATATTTCAAATTGTATATAAAACCAGCACATTGTACCCCATGACTGCATTAATGTATGCAGCAATGATTTAATTAAAAAAGAAAAAAGAATAGTATAAACCCTTATAGGATCAAGATGATGATTAAGTAGAAATTTTTGTAAAGTGCTTAGATGAATGCCAAGCATATAATAAACAATATGATGCACATTCTTATAGTGAAAAAAATTAATTTTTTAAGTAACTTTTAGATATTTTATACATGGCTGGTGCCCCACTCAGATTCTCTTTCCCAGTCTTAGTCACTCATCTCTCAGCTGGTGTGAGTATTGACTATTAACAGCTCACTCATGCCCACCTGTCTGAAGAACTGCTTTTTACTCATTTGGTAAATTACCAACTCACCCACTTCTTCTGGGTGTAGGCGCTAGCCAATTGCTGGCTAATAGGGGAGTGCAAGAGGCTTTTCTGGTTGCCTCAACATGGGAAGGACTCTTGGGTAATAATGTTCACACTCCAGAGCTCTTTCTTGATGAGATTGCCTCAAAGCTAGATTCCCCCTGCTGATACCACTTGGTTCCTTCCATGGCTCTATTCTGTTTCCCTTATTCCTTCTCTCTTAGAGCACTGCCATAATAAATCATGTGCATCCAAATCCCTGTCCCAGGCTCTGCTTCTAGGGAATGTGACCCAAGACAAGATTGTTTCAGTATTTTTTTATTGTCACATGCCCCTAAGCTTAGCCCAAGACCCAATGTTTAGTTGACCTTCAGTAAATGTTCACCAAATGAATAAACAAGGCCATCTTTTGGCAGCATGCTGATCATATTACATTTTCTCTCTAAACATAACTTCTAGTTTTGAAATAATAAAAGAGTGGAATTGGAATATTCTTAACATAAAATAATAAATGCTTGAGGAGACCCCAATTACCCTGATTTTATCATTGCACACTTTATGACCATATCAAAACATCACCTGTACCCCATACATTTATACAACTATTATATATCCATAATAAAAAAAATTCTTGATTTTGACTTTTCAACCTTGTTTTAGTGACTCATTCGTATCAGTCCCATCTTCTTTTGTTAGTATGCTTGGATTTTTTTTACTTCTTTTATGATCCCAAACACACATTTTTACATCAAATTATATACAAATAGTCCTATATTGCTTGTCCATTGTGTCATATGTCTTACATTTCTTGGCCAGAACACATTCTGTGGACTTCATGTTCTATGTAATAATTAGGACCTAGTATCCTAACTGCATATGCTTGACCAATAATTGTATAATTTTATATGACAAAATAATTTAAAGGGATTGTATTTGGACACAAATTTTCTCTTAGACAGTACTTTTGCTTTATTATTCCTGAATCATTAATCCCTGTTTGGAAACTCTATTTCCATAGCAACAGATTATCATAAAAGAAAGAAGATTATGTGGTCTTCGCTTTGAACAACCAGAAAGAGGACTCTGAAAAGAAAACTTGTAATTGCAAAATTATAAATAAAATGAATGCACCAAGCAGAGGGAAACAGTACAGAGAAGGATAAATCATTTCTAACAGTGTTAATAGTATTATTGTACTTTGAGACGATTAAGCTAGCCAGCCAGATTGGGAAGCTCAAACATTACTAATGTGATAAACTTCAGAAGCTGAAGGCAAAAAGCATTAGGTCAATCCCAGGAGTCCTTGCTGGCTTCAAAGCAGTGCCCTCTATTTGATCAGTGAGGGCAGGCATACAAAACCCAAGTTCTTTAATGATTTGCAGTATCATCAAGTCTCCAATAAGCCGGTATTTGAGAGTTGCCTGAGGTGACTTTCTCTTTAATTTGCAAAAAGTGTTCAATATCCAAGTAGTGACAAATTGAATCTGGCCCATAAAGAGGGGAAAAATAATGTGACACAAAACAAGCTTCTCTTTGGGGAACATAAAGAAAGTTCAGGACAACCTTCAGCGGCTGGATTTCAGTGGGTATTTCTTTAAGCTTTATGTGGCAAGATATTTAACAATTTAGTGGTTACCATTAAATAGTCTCTCTTGTCATGGAGCATGCTCCCCTTTTCTTAAAGTTTAGAACTTTGGTTTAGAAAAAAAGGAGGACTGAAGAAATGAGGTTATATCTGAAGCTCAAAGCTGAAAGTTGGGGTGCAGAGGTTCAGTCAAGGAAGCATATGGTTGGGACATGGACACTTTGCACAGCTGGGCTCCTAATTTCAGGCATGAAATTAGGGGATTAAGTAGTTAGAATGGGCTTGGCACCTGTAGCACAGTGGTGATAGCACCGCGGCCACATGCACCAAGGGTGGCAGTTTCAAACCCAGGCTGGGCTAGCTAAACAACGATGATAACTGCAACAAAAAATAGCCAGGCATTGTGGTGAATGCCTGTAGTCCCAGCTACTTGGGAGGCTAAGGCAAGAGAATCACTTAAGCCCAAGAATTTGAGGTTGCTGTGAGCTGTGATGACATGGCTCTCTATTGAGGGTGACATAGTGAGACTCTGTCTCAAAAAAAAAAAAAAAGTAGTTAGAATGATGATCTCTGAGGAAACTGAGCTCAGCAACTCCACAATTCTAAATAAAAACAAATGCTACTCTTTATATGGCTAGTTAGACATATATGTACCATATTTTATTCATCCACTCCTTATTGATGGGCACTTGGGTTATTTCCACATCTTTGCAATTGTGAATTCTGTCGCAATAAACATTCAAGTGCAGGTGTCTTTTTGATAAAATAACTTTTTTACTTTGGGTAAAAACCTAATAGTGAGCTTCCTAGATCAACTGATACGTCTACTTTTAGTTCTTTGAGGTATCTCCATACTACTTTCCATAGAGGTTGCACAAGTTTGTAGTCCCACCAAAAGTGTGTGTTTCTTTCTCTCTGCATCTGTTGTTTGGGGATTTTTCTGCTACATCACCTCACTGGAGTTAGGTGATATAACATTGTGGTTTTGATTTGCATTTCCTTGATGGCTGAAGACAATGAACATTTTTTTCATATGTTTATTGGCCATTAGTCTATCTTCTTTTGAAAAGCTGTTCACATCTTTTGCCTGTTTTTTAATGGAGTTTGATTTTTTTCCTTGATAATTTGCTTGAATTCTTTGTAGATTCTGGTTATTAGTTCTTTATCAGATGATAAAATTTAGGATCTATTTATAACTAGAAGCACTTGCTCTAATAGATGTGTACCTATTATGAAGCTGTAGCAAATATAATAGGATGATGTGGTGGGTGTTTATACAGAAATAGGCAAATAGAACAAATGAGACAATCCAGAAAAGGATACTTTCTTATGAGTATATTGACAATTTATAGTGAAGAGACATAGTATGGCCAATGAATTACAAAAAACCAAATAGGGCCAGTGAGGTGGCTCATACCATTAACCCCAGGCCAAGTCAGGAGGATCCCTTGAGCTCAATAGTTTGAGACAAACCTGAGTGAGAGCAAGACCTCATTGCCATATTAAAATAGAAAAGACACATAGATCTTCAATAAATGGTACAGAGACAGGTATTCAAGTGAAAAAAATTAAATTGCACCCCTATATTACATCATAAATAATAATCAATTATGGATGGACTAAACACCTAGATGAATTATAAAATCATAAAACCTTAAAAATGGCAAAGAAAAATGTATTTATGACTTAAAAGTAGAGAAACATTTTTTAACAAGACACAAAAAGCATAAACTATAACAGTAGAATTTGATAACCTACTATGTTAGGTACATGTAATGCTACATTAAGTAACAAATTCTATTTATCAAAACACACCATAAGAAAATGAAGACAAATCACAGAGCAGGAGGAGATATTTGCAACATGTATAACCAGCAAAGAACTAGTATCCAGAATACATAAAAAACTACAGTTGAGGGTGGTGCCTATACCTCAGTGGGTATGTGCACCGAGGGTGGTGGGTTTAAGCCTGGCCTGGGTCTGTTGGACAACCATGATAACTGTAACAACAACAAAAAAATCGTGATGAGTGCCTGTGGTCCCAGCTACTTAGGAGGCTGGGGTAAGAGAATTGCTTAAGCCCAAGAGTTTGAGGTTGCTGTGAGCTATGAGCCCATGGCACTCTACCGAGGGGGACATAGTGAGACTCTGTCTCAAAAACAAGAAAACAAAAAACTACAGTTGACACAAAGAATAGTAAGTTTAACCAAGGAGGTAAAAGACCTCTTCAGGGAGAACTACATGTTACTGAGGTAGAAAATTGCAGAGGATATAAACAAATAGAAAATATATGATGTTCATGGATCAGCAGAATCAACATTGTTAAAATCGCTATACTACCCAAAGTGATCTACAGATTCAATGCAGTCCTTATTAAAATACTGATGTTGTTTTTCACAGATCTTGAAAGAAAAAAATCATGATTTGTATGGAACCAGAAAAAAGCTCAAATAGCCAAAGCAAACTTAAGTAAAAAAGACAAATCTGAAGGGATCATTTTACCAGGCTTCAAGGCCACAGTAAATAAAACAGCATGGTACTGGCACAAAAATAGAGACGTAGACCAATGGATCAAAACACTAAGCCAGATATAAAACTGTCCTTGTATTGGCATCTGATCCTTGAGAAAGCAGACAATAACATAAACTGGGGAAAAGAATCCTTATTCAATAAAAGATAAGGAAAATTAAGTAACCATATGAAGAAGATTGAAACAGGATTAACACCTCTCATCACTTACAAAAATTAATTCATGATGGCTAACAGACTTAAACTGAAGGCATGAAACTATAAGAATTCTAGAAGAAAATGTTGGAAAAACTCACATCAGCCTAGGCAGAGAATTTATGAAGAAGACCCCAAAAGCAATCACAGCAACAACAAAAATTAACAAATAGGAGCTGATAGAATTAAAAAGCTTCTGCACAGCCAAGGAAACAATCAATAGAGTGAATAGACAGCCTACAGAATTGAAGAAAATATTTGAATGCATGGTAGAGGTGTTATCAGGAAATTAACACTCATCTACGACTATTATCTAATCTACAAACTTTATCTAGATATTGCCATTGTCTCACTAATATCCTAAATTGCAAAGAAAAAAATTTTTCTGGTCTAAGATCTGATTCAGGACCACACATTGCATTTACTTGTCACATTTCTTTAGTCTCTGTGGCAACATTTGCTCAGTCTTTCTTTCATGTTCTTGATATTCATGAAGGGTACAGGTCATTGCTTTTGTAGATATCCTATAGATGCCCATTTGCTTTGTAGATATTTAAAAAATATCCTTTAGATTTGCTCTGTAGACAGTCTATAGGCAGATTTTACCTATCCAGTAAGTATGTATGTTTCTTCACAGGATCACTGGATACTTAATCTGCTTACATTACATCCTGTAAGGTCTTTCTATTTGTCTTACTTTTTGTGTCTCTTCTTCTCTTTTTCAACTTGCATTTTTGGTGATAAAATATTTGTTTTTCTCATTCTATTTTCTTTTAATAATTTTGAAGCAGTATACTACACTTTTGATTACTATCCTAGACATTTTATCATACATATTTGGCATACCAAATGCTAAAGAAATCATATTGTTGGCTGTATGCGGTGGCTTACACCTCTAATCCTAGCACTCTAGGAGGCTGAGATGGGTGGATTGCTTGAGCTCAGGAGTTTGAGATCAGCCTGAGAAAGAGTGAGACCCATCTCTTTTGAAAGTAGAAAAACTAGCTGCGGGTAGTGGCACATGCCTGTAGTCTCAGCTGCTCAGGAGGTTGAGGCAAGAGGATCGACTTGAGCCCAAGAGTTTGAGGTTGCTGTGAGTTGTGGTGATGCAATGGTACTCTATGCAGGGTGACAGAGTTAGACATTGTCTCTCATACACATACACAAAGGAAATCATATTGTTGCCCTCTTCACTAGCAATATAATCATCTTAAAATACTTATTCCATTCCTAAAATCTATTATTTTTGTCACACATTTTAGGTTTATTTTTTTCTTTTAAAATGAACAAAATAAAATATTGTTATTTGTAAAATGATGTTTACTCAGCTTCATCCACATATTTACTACTTTCTTCGTTGATCCTTTTGCATCTTGGAACTCTATTTGGGATCAGTTTCCTTCTGCATAAAATATATTCTTTAGGATTTCCCTTACTGTCTATTGGTTGCAATCTGGTAATATATTTTTGTTTGAAAATATCTTCCTTTGTCTTATTTTTTGAAAGATATTTCAAAACGTTTACAATTCTAAGCTGTTAGCTATTTTTTTTCTAGCCCTTTGAATATATAGCTCCACAGTCTTTCACTGTGGCTGTCTTTGTCCTTCATTCTTTTTCTCTTTTAGCCTAATTTGAGTTCTTTGAGGATTCTCCATACTTCCTTCCTAAAAGGTTCCTAGTTCATGCCTAGTCATGGGATTGCAAGATCAAATGGGAGGTCAAATTTGAGTTCTTTGAGGAGTTTCCATTCTTCCTTCCAAAAAGCCAACCATCTTTTCTTGCTGTTGGCGTTTAAAATATTTTCCTGATCTTTGTTATTTATAGCTTCTCTGTGATACATCTAGGCATTGGTGTCTTTTTGTCACCAAATTTGGGATGCACTGGGCTTCTTCAACCTGTGAAATGGTGTCCCATTATTTTTGAAAATTCTCAGTCATCATCATTCCAGATATTTTCCTATTCTTTTTCTCTCTTATCCTTTTAGAACTCTAATTTGTTACATCTCTGTCGCTGTTTCATACTTTCTATCATCATCTCTCTATGCTGCTTTCCAAATGGTTTATTTGGATCTATTTTCCTATTTTACATTTACACTTTTTCTAATCTATTCAATTTCTAATTTTGTTTATTGTATTTTTTATTTCTAGAAGTTATATTTGTCTTTTTTAAAATATGCATTATCATTTTTACAGTGACTTTCTTTATATTTTAAGTGACTTTTAAATTACTTATTTATTTTTTGAGACAGACATAAAGCCTTTTAGACTTTATTTTCCAGGTCTGTTCTGTTGGCTTTTGTTTATACTACTTTTTTTCTTGTTGTGTGTGTGTATGTATTTTATCATGCCTCATATTTCAACTTTTTTACATATATTCTTTGAGACTGTGATAAAGCTAATATTCCAGAGCAGAATTGAATTTGGAGGAACTACTAGTTCAAGAAAACTTTATACTTTGAGATTTATTGGACTCCTAGCTAGTGTGAATTTGGCCTGCAAAACTACATAAAGACTTGCTTTTGGTTAAGAATTTTTTTTTTATTTTTTGGAATTCATTGAGGGTACAAAGAATTAGGTCATGCTGATTGCATTTGTTAAATAAAGTCCCTCTTATAATTGTGTCCCACCTCCAAGAGGTGTGACGTACACCATGACCCCTCATCCCCCTCCCACCTCTCCTTTCCACTTGTTCATTCTCCTACCCATCCTCCCCCTCCTGCATTAGCTCATCTACTGCCTTTATATTAAACTGAAGACATTGGATTCGTGCTTCTCCATTCTTATGATGCTTTACTAAGAAGAATATGTTCCACCTCTATCTGGTTAATACAAAAGATGTAAAGTCTCCATCTTTTTTAGTGCCTGGATAGTATTCCACAGTATACATATACCACAGTTTGTTAATCCATTCCTGGGTTGGTGGGAATTTAGGTTGTTTCCACATTTTTGGTGATTGTAAATTGAACTATAATAACCAGTCTAGTCATTATGAAAAAAGGATTTTTTTTTCTTCTAAGTATATGCCTAGTAATAAGATTGCAGGATCAAATGGGAGGTCTAATTTGAGCTCTTTGAGGATTCTTCATACTTCCTTCCAAAAAGGATGTATTAGTTTGCAGTCCCACCAGTAGTGTGAAAGTGTTCCCTTCTCTCCACATTCACACCAGCATCTACAGCTTTGAGACTTTGCGATGCGAGCCATTTTCACTGGTGTTAGGTGAAATCTCAGGGTAGTTTTGATTTGCATTTCTCTGATAATTAGTGATGATGAGCATTTTTTCTTGTTGTTAGACATTCATCTGTCTTCTTTACAGAAAGTTCTATTCATGTCTCTTGACCAGTGATATATGGGATTGTTTGGTCTTTTTTTGTTTATTAATTTGAGTTCTCTGTAGATCTTAGTTATCAAGCTTTTATCTGATTCATAACATCCTAATATCTTTTCCCATTCTGAAGGTTGTCTGGTTTGGTTGTTGTTGCTTTAGCTGTACAGAAACTATTCAGTTTAAGTCCCATTTGTTTGTTTTTGTTGTAGTTACAATTACCACAGAAGTCTTCTTCAGAAAGTCTTTCCCCAGGCCAATATCTTCAAGTGTTTTCCCCACACTTTTTTCAAAGATTTTTATTGTTTTATGCCTTAGATTTAAATCTTTTATCCATCCTGAATAAATTTTTGTGAGTGGAGAGAGGTGCAGGTCCAGTTTCAGTCTCTTACATGTGGATATCCAGTTCTCCCAGCACCACTTATTGAACAGGAATTCTTTCCCCCAGTGTATGTTCTTGTTTGGTTTATCAAAGATTAAGTGGCTATAAGCTGTTTGTTTCATCTCCTGGTTTTCTATTTGGTTCCAAATATATATGTCTCTATTTTTGTGCCAATACCATGCTGTTTTGATCAATATGGCCTTGTAGTGCAGCCTGAAGTCTGGTAGGGTGTTACTCCCAGCTTTGTTTTTATTACTAAGAGCCTTGGCTATACGGGGTTTCTTTTGGTTTCATACAAAATGAAGTATGACGATGGTATTTTAATGGGGATTACATTGAATCTCTAGATTGCTTTGGAAAGTATAGACATTTTAACAATGTTGATTCTTCCCAGCCTTGAACTTGGTATGTTCTTCCATTTGTTAATATCTTCTGCTATTTCTTTTCTTAGGATTTCATAATTTTCTTTGTAGTGGTCCTTCTTTTGTTATGTATATTCCTAGGTATTTCATTTTGTTTGAAGCTCCTGTGAAGGGAATTGTGTCCTTGATTAGCTTTTCATCTTGGCTGTTATTGGCATGTATAAAGGCTACTGATTTGTGGGCACTTATATGATATCCTGAGACATTGCTATACTTTTGATCACTTCCAGGAGTCTTGTGGTTGAGTCTTTTGGGTTTTCTAAGTATAAGATCATATCACTGGCAAAGAGTGAGAGTTTCATCTCTTCTACACCAATTTTTTTTTTTTTTTGAGACAGAGCCTCAAGCTGTCCCCCTGGGTAGAGTGCCATGGCGTCACAGCTCATAGCAACCTCCAACTCCTGGGCTCAAGCGAGTCTCCTGCCTCAGCCTCCCAAGTAGCTGGGACTACAGGCACCCGCCACAGTGCTCGGCTATTTTTTGGTGGCAGCCATCATTGTTGTTTTTGGCTGGCCTGGGCTGGATACGAACCCGCCACCTTAGGTGTATGTGGCTGGTGTCTTAGCCACTTGAGCCACAGGCACTGAGCCCTCTACACCAATTTGCATGCTTTTTATTTCCTTCTCTTGCCTGATTGTATTGGCTAGAAGATCCAGCACTATGTTGAATAGTAGTGGTGATAGAGGACAATCTTGTCTGGTTCCAGTTCTGAGTGGAAAAGCTTTTTCAGTTTTACTCCATTTGGTATAATATTAGCTGTGGGTTTGTTGTAGATGGCCTCGATCAGATTCAGAAATGTGCCACATATGCCTATATTCTTAAGTTTTCTAATTAGAAAAGGACACTGAATTTTATCAAATGCTTTTTCTGCATCTATTGAGAGGATCATTTGGTCTTTGTTTTTGCTTCTGTTGATATGGTGAATTGTATTTATGGACTTGCATATGTTAAACCAGCCTTGCATCCCTGCGATGAAACCTACTTGATTGTGACAAATGATTTTTTTTTAATATGTAGCTATCATCTATAGGCTCGATTTTACTGAGAATTTTTGCATTTATATTCATTAGTTAAATTGGTCTGAAATTCTCCCTTTTATTTGGGTCTTTTCCTGGTATTCCTTCCTTATCAATTTTTTGGAATAATTTCTGCAGTATGGGTATAAGCTCTTCTTTGAAGATTTGGTAGAATTCTGGTGTGAAGCCATCCGGACCAGGGCATATTTTTATTGGGAGTTTTTTTTATTGTTTCTTTGATCTCAGTTCTTGAAATCAATCTATTCAAGAGATCTATTTCTTCTTGATTAAGTCTAGGGAGAGGCTGTGATTCCAGGTATTGATCCATTTTCTCCACATTGTCAAATTTCTGGGCATAGAATTTCTTGCAGTATTCAGAGATAACCTCTTGTATCTCTGTGGCATCTTTTGTTATTCCCCCTTTATTATTTCCGACTGTGGTTATTAGAGATTTTGCTTTTTTGTTTCTAGTTAGTCTGGCCAAAGGTTTATAAATTTTATTTATTTTTATGAAAAACCAACTTTTTGTTTTGTTTATTTTCTAAATGAATCTTTTGTTTCCAATTTCATTAATCTCTGATTTAATTTTGGTTATTTCTTTTCTTCTGCTGGGTTTGGGATTAGATTGTTCTTTTTCCAATTCCATGAGATAGTTCATGGGTTTGTTGATGTGCTCTCTTTCTGTCTTTCAAATGTAGGCATCTAATGTGATAAATTTCTCTGTTAAGACTGTTTTTGCTGTATCCCACAGATTTTGATAACTTGTGTCTTCATTGATGTTATGGTTGAGGAATTTAATGATTTCCTATGTGGAGTCTTGTAGTTCTCTAAGCACCTGTTCTGCTTTTGCTTTCTCTTTATTATTTTCTGCATCTTTAACTCAAAAACTTTATCTTCTATCTTTGAGGTTCTTTCTTCTCCATGGTTTAAACTATTTTTCGATACTTTCTACTTCATCTATACATTCCCTGATTGTCTCCTTCATATCCTTAAGCTCCACCATATCCTTTCTATATTTTATCTCTTGTCTGACTTGTGGTTCTGTCTTTCCATTTTCTATTCCGTTCTTTTTATTGTCTTTATCATCTATATTTCAAATTCTATTTCTGTCAAGTCCATTAATTTTTTATAGATGGAGTCTTCTGCAGTGGCTACCTCATGGTCCTTGGGGGGAGTTCTTCTATTTTGATTTTTCATGTTGCCCTAACTTTTCTCTTGATTCCTCCTTAAGAGGTCTTTCTTCTTGTTCACCTCCGTGGTCTCTTTTTTCCTCCTCATTGCTTCCTTTGCTTCAAATTACCTTGTGTCAGAGATTAGGTTTTGAAGTGGCCTCATCCTGAGTAAAGCCAAACTCTTCCTTGTGGCCAAATATACAGAAGTCCTTGCTCTTGATTGCAATATGTTGTAATATGTCACTGGGATACCAAGTGGTGCTGTAGTATTTTTAGGAGACGAGAGCACAGCCAAAAATCTCTATGGCTTTTATTCCAAAATTATTTGCCTTTGGTGAGCACCTTAATGTTTCCTCAGCATTCAGACTTTGCTGGGTTGGGATCTTAAAGCTCATAAGAATCCTTCAGGGATGGTCTCACAGTGTCCCCAACTCCAGTTCCTTTGGGGTATGGGAGTCCCTCAGTCTGTTCCAAGGGTGGAGTTCTGATCTCAGCAGGTGGAATTAAGACAGCCATGCTTTAGGCCCCTGCTAAGACCTTCTCACACCTTCCTACAATGGCAGCCCCCTGGCCGCCAAGAACTTCTCAGTATGGCTGCCTCCCCAGCCACCAAACCTATGGAAAATCTATTCTAAGCAGCATTCAAATCTGGTTGCCATATATTGTTTGAGTCTCACACTCTTCCAAGATTTCCATTCAATGCACAGCTACCCCCAACAACTGAAAACTCTGGAAAGGCTTCATCCCATCCTGGGCTCTGTTGGAGGGGTTGGATCCTAGCTGGTTGCAATCACTTGCTTAATTCATCCTATTTCCACTACTCTGGATCATACACTGTATCCAGCTCACCACCACTTTGCTGTGCTTCCTGAGCTGTGACTCTGGGTAAAGTCCCTGTGCCAGGAATGGCTGGGTTCTCCTTTTTCCCCGAGTCATTCTAGGAGAGTTGAGCTGAATGATCTTGCTTTGCTTCCCCTGGTTAAGAAGTTTTAAGGGAAAGTTCCACTGTTTCTAATGCTAAATTTTTAGATAGGCAATTTTGCATTTAGTTTCTTGAATGGAAGGTTTTTCCACCCCCTACTTTGCTCTTATGATGAAAGTATACCCTTTTGCAGTATCAGCTTTGTGAAAGAGAATTACCTCCCACCTTGGGTAAATTCTGGGCTTTGTTGTCTCTAGTCTGTGCCTTGATAGGGCTGAGAAAGCCAGCAAGTTTATTCAGTTTGACAAATGGCACCCAAGGCATAAGATGGGTTTTTTTTCTCTGATTTCCTGGATTACCTGTCTGGGTTCCTACTATCCCTGAGTTCCCTTTACTAATAAGCCAGATAATTAATGTATTAAAATGTTTATTATATTTTATCCTGTATTTTAGTTATTTTTTCTGCAGGAGAATCAAGCAGGGTGCTTTATTCATCATATTGCTGGAAATTAAGGTCCATATATCAATTTGAAATTGTGTTTGGTAAAACTTTCCTAATACTGAGTGACTAGATATCATATAGCAATCACAAAGTGAAATGTTTGACAATACTTTTTGTAGGATGGTAATAGCAACTATAGCAAAAGAAAAGTATTGTAAATATGTAAATAAAAGAGAAAATTAGTATTTAATTGGAGTTTTAATGAAAACAGACATTTATCATTTAATTCATTATTTGTGTTAATGATTGTGTGATAGAAAGAGTAGGGTTTTTATGGTGGTGAAATATTTTTGTTTTCTTGCTTTCCACTTTTCAAAGATCTTCTAACATCTTGAATGCTAGTCTGGAAATTGAGGGTCTTCAAAAATCAGAGGAGTTTATTTTGCTTTGTCTTTCCACTACACCCCTGTAGGGCATTGAGACCCAGAACTCCAGCCAGTGTTCACCACCAGTGGATCCTTGACTGTGTTCTCTGCTTGGCCACCTCAAAGCCTTTTGTACCAGTTATTTCCTTGGCTAGAGATGTCCTTATTTCTTCCATCCACGTCTGGATTATTTTTGCAAATAAGATAGTTTGTCAAGTTATGTATCTTTTCTTTCCTATCTCTACTTCCTCTTTATGGTTCATTTAGAAAGCATCTCTTTGAAACTTCATACTGACATGAGGTGTTCTGTTTCTTTGCCACTCAGGGTTCTTTGCAACGCTCCAAAAGCACTTCTATTTTGCCTTGCATTGTCATTTTGTCTGAATTTTCTTATCTTCTCTGTTGTTAGAATGTAAGCTTCTTAGATATAGACTTTTTTTTTTTTTTTGAGATAGTTTCACTTTGTTGCCCCATAGAGGCTGTGGCATAATAGCTCACAGCAACCTCAAACTCTTGGGCTTAAGCAATTCTCTTGCCTCAGCCTCCCAAGTAGCTGGGACTACAGGCCCCTGCCACATCACCTGCTCTATTTTTAGAGATGAGGAATTGCTTGGGCTCAGGCTAGTCTTGAACTCATGAGCTCAGGCAATCTACCTGCCCTAGCCTCCCGGAGTGTTAGGATTACAGGCCTGAGTAGGGTGACCAGACATCCCCCTTTTGGCGGGACAGTCCCACTTCTCAATAATTTGTCCTGCGTCCCACAGCGTTATAAAAAAGTCTTGATTTTTGGAAAGAATACACCAATGGGCCAGAGAACAAGAAGGGAATATATGGTTTTTGGCTGCCATGTGGCTATTTCACCAGAATATGAGTTTTATATTATTTTTGTTAATTTCATAATGTTAAACTGTAATAATAACAAATAATTGCTGAGGAGTGATTATTGAGAACTGCTTATCAAAGTTTGCATTGTTGTCAGGCCCTGCCCTGCCCTGTCCCCTGCCCCCCTACCCATGTCGTCCTGCCTTACCGATGTTAAAATCTGGTCATCCTAGGCATGAGCCCCTGCACCTGGCCTTGGATACAGACTCTTTTTCCTAAATATGTTCACCCTAAACCAGTGTGAAATACATGTGGTGTAGGCACAAGA
>CAUYQV010001067.1:0-11404 GCA_963574575.1 Galagoides demidoff
TGGAATGCACTGACTGAGGGTGATCCATCTGCACGCAGAAAGCATGGATCAAGCAGTTCACCTGGTGAAGGACTGGGACAGGGACTTGGTCTTGAAAGGGTGGGTGGATGCTGTTCTTGGGGCACCTGTCCCTATCTCTGCCGGCAAGGGGAGGAAGAGTGGACTGGAAACTCAAAATGGCAGTGCGAACGCCAGTTCCACTTTTCTGCCTGGGGGAGGGTGTTCCGAGTCTCATCTGGGTTCTTCCAGGGTAGTAAACTTCCCTGTTGGCAGCTCTCACTTGTGGAGTGAGAGAATAGGTCCTCAGTTTATCAGTGGCCTGTAGGAGACTCGGAGGAGCAGTTGAAGAGGAAACAAAGGAAAAGCACACCTTTCCTGGGGGAGGGGATGGGCGCGATTCCTTTGGGGTGATTTATGTACCTGTGGATTGTCCTCTAGGAGTCTCTGCCTATCTCAGAAGAGGTGTCCTGCCGATATCACTCTTCTCTCTCAGCTGGGCTCCCAGATTTCGACTTCGTTGGGGGTTTCTCTGGACTTTATCCTTTCCTCTGAACAGGAGCTTCTGTCAGAGACTGGTGCCTGTCGGCCATCTTGGCAATGAGATAGGCCTTACTTATTTTTTAACACAGCTGACGTTCACCGCTTATACTGATGGAGGCAGAGCTCAGGTGCAGATCATTCGAAGTGAAAGCACTTCTCCATAAGAAGCTACTTGGTGCTACATGGTGATAGAATGGGGAGAGAGCTTTCTCAGCCTTTTAAAAGGATCCTTGTCAAAATAGTCTTCCCCTGAGAACTAAGCATCATCGTTTTGTTTGTGGACCCTAACTCAACTCATATTTATCACTGGGAATTTTGTGGTCTGCTGCTTAACCCCCTTGCCTGTACTTCTTCACCACACCACTGGGCCATTCTGTGACTGGCTTTGGTCTGTGCTCCCCAGGAAAGACCCCAGGCTTCCTGGGTTTGCGTTCTACTATGGCCCAGCGTGTGGCCCCAGGATTAGTGTTCAAGTGGACTGTGCTGGCCTCAGAAGGAAAGGAAGCATTTCCTGTCTTTATAGATGTCTGTGGAACATAACCCTTATGCGTCTAGGACTAGCCAATGTGACAGAAGTCCCCGGCTGCCATCTAGACTGTGCTCACAGCATCGCGTCACTTGATAAAGCAGTGAGTGTTCAGGCCGACCTCTGTTCGGCATTAGTCTCCTGCTGTCCCAGGGCCAGGGCCAGGCCTGGTTTCACGTGCTCCATGTGTGGGCCCACCCTGGCGGGACTGATGTGGTTAGTGCTTTTGGATTTTCTTCTTCTCATCCATAAGACACAGTAGAAAATTAGAATGAGGAGAGGTGGTGGGTCTGGACACTTCCATCTTCCAACCAGCTCCTTCCCTGTCCCCAAATAAATTATTTCCCATGTTGACGTCAAATGTCGATTTAGAGTTCAGCTGCACCTTGTCACACTGAGTGATTTGTGTCTCTCTCAGGCAAAGAGGCAACGGATCTGGACTAGTGTCAACTTATTTTTATTTTATATAATAAATGTTTAGTATTTACAAAGTACACATGGAGAGGTAACGGACTTTGGCATCACAGCCTTTTCCCGGCCCGTCCCCCACCTGGAGTAGTTTCCACCTAAGTATTTTTCTGTCTCACTTCTTTTCTGTCCCTTTTCAGGATTCTGCTCAAATATCTTGTTAGTAGAACGGCTGCTACTAAGAAGTCCGTGAAAACGGCAACTTCCTGATTATTCTCTTACTCTGTTAATGTTTTTTCTTGGTGCGGATTGTCTCCTGAGAGATTGTGCACGCCTTGGCTTATTGATTTGCAGTCGCACACTTGTAAGCTCAGTGTTTTGAGGCTGTAGCAGGAAAATGGTTTGAGGCCAGGAGTTCAAGACCAACCTGAGCAACATAGCAAGATCCCCCATCCCTGCTCCCAGCCTCTAAAACATCAACATCCATGTGCTCGTCTTTGTGCAGATGTAAGTTTTTATTTCTCTTGGATACATACTTAAGAATCAAATTACTACCTTGCCCATGCAAGCACGGGAAGTCCAGGTTTAACTCTGTAAAAAGTGCCAGCATGTTTTCCAAAGTGGTTACACCTGGAGACAGTTCTTTACTATTGGGTGGCTCATTTGTAAAACCAAAGGGTTTGGCAAGATGATCTCTAAGTTCCTCTCTAGTGTTTCGTGGCTCTTGGATCTATTATGTTAGACTTCTGCTAGACCTTTTCTCACATCTTGTCGTTGCTGTCCCTTTAACTCATTCCTGTTAAGGCAGATGACGATGGTGGGGATAGAACGCTCTGTACATCAGGTGCAACGCCACGTGTTTTATTTGAAGTTTCTCTTTTAATCTTCATAATAAGCATTTGCGGTGGACAGCATTTTTATCACTTATCTTTGTGATGAATAAACTGAAGCTCAGAAAAGTCACATAACTTCCCCAAGGTAGCTATTCCATGGAAGAGTTGGGAAGCAAGATCGATCTACCTGGATCCTTCTCAATTACTGATTTCCTGGCCCTAGCTTTGATCCCCTGGTTCTTACTTCTTCGTCTTTTATATGACTCTCAGATCTGCCTGGATGTATTCTGGACCTGTTTCACCTTCTCAATGTTGTGCACCAGTGTTTCTTCCATACCTTAGCGTGACAACAGTGTTCAATGACCCAGCATTTGTTGCCTTTCCAGAAGGCAACAAACAAGGCAATTTAGAGAGTGAGGCAGGCTAAGAGCATCTTACTTATGTCAGGCTCCATTAAGTTTTCATTAACACTCGGAATGAGGTTTCTCAAATCAGCATAATGCCAATAAGCATTGCCTTGAAAAAAGAAATCCTTAACTAAGACGATATCTTGTCTACATTTTGTCTGAATCGAGGGAGCCCAGTCATTTCAAAGCATCACAGAGGTCATTGCCAATTTTGCACGGAACAATTAGCATCCCTTTTCTCATCAAGTGGTGAGGAGGAGAGCGCCATGTGAGCTCTTTGTAGGGATCTGCACATGTTCGTGGCTCTTTACGTTTTCCTGTGCAGTCATCATCAGGCATCACACGGACTCAGACATGGAGCATTATCATTTAGATTGGTAAAGGATTGTGTGAAGATTCTGAACATTTCCCATTTAATTATTATCTGGTATCGTCCCATGAGTCCAGACTGTGTCAGTCTCATTCCTCACTGCCAAGCCTGAGCTGTGCTGTGTGGCTTGCAAATGACCCCGTTCTCTCTTCCACGTTATATATAGTGCTAATCAACCAAAACTACTTAAAAAAATGATTATGAAGGGCGGCACCTGTCTCTCAAGGAGTAGGGCACCAGCCCCATATACCGGGGGTGGCAGGTTCAAGCCCAACCCTGGCCAAAATCCAAAAAAAAAAAAAAAAAAAAAGAAAGAAAGAAAAAGATAAAGAAAAAGAAAAAAGATTATTAACTAAAGTCCTGATGAGAGTTCTGAAATTGCTTTTCCTGGAATGACCTCTGTTCCACCATTTACTTCTAGACTTGCGGAGTTAACAAGTCCCAAACTCCTGGGCGGTGCCTGTGGCTCAAAGGAGTAGGGCGCCACCCCCATTTGCCGGAGGTGGCAGGTTTAAACCTACCCCCGGCAGGAAAAAATCTGCAAGAAAAAAAGTCCCAAACTCCTTCATGAGTCTTCTGTGGTCTATTTTAAGTGTTTTCATTCTTTGAATTTCTAGATCATATATCATCTTTCCTTAAATTTAATTACATGATGTATGTTATCACTTATATTTCTGTAGTAGAGAAGCATAAAGGCATACGAGAACAAGTGTGAACACATTCACAAATGTTGGCTTTACCATTTAAACACGATGTGATTCTGGGCAAGTTCTCAACTCTTGGGCTCAAGCAATTCTCTTGCCTTAGCCTCCTGAGTAGCTGGGACTGTATGTACCTGCCACAATGCCTGGCAGTTTTTAGAGATGGGTTTTGCTGTAGTTCAGGCTGGTCTTGAACTTGTAAGCTCAGGTGATGCTGGCCTCAGTCTCCTAGCATGCTGGGATTACAGGTGTGAGCCACTGTGCCTGGCCAGTAGATGTTTCAAAGTATTTCATGGTAAGAAATCTCATATTTAAGAGTTAATGTTTTAGAAGAGTTTTTAGAGTTGTTTGGCCCTTTTTGTAATCTGATGCTCTCTGATTGGCTGACATCGTTGTTGCTATCTCTATATTTAATCACACATCACTTAATGACAGGGGTGCATTCCAAGAAAGTGATTTCATCTAAAGTGTACTTACATAAACCTAGAGGGTATAGCCTGTTGCACACATAGGCTCTATGGTGCCTAAAATCAACCTATTGATCCTACACACTACAAACCTGTACAGCATGTTACTGAACTGAATACTTGAAGGGAATTATAACAATTCAATAACAATAGTATTTATGAATCTAAACATATCTAAACTCAGAAACGTTATAGTTAAAACACGATGTTATAATCTCATGGGACCTTTGCCATATATTTAGTCCATCATTCATTGAAACATTTGGTCCATCATTCACTGCTCCATTATGTGGAACATGGCTACAAATATTATTTGAATATCTACTGTGGCTCAAAAACTTCCCTAGGTACCTAGGATGATTCTGTCTTAAAGACGGTTTATCACAGATCAATTTACCATCACCAAAATGTGGAAACAACCTAAATGTCCACCAACCCAGGAATGGATTAACAAGCTGTGGTATATGTATACTATGGAATACCATTCAGCCATTAAACATGTGGAAACTTTACATTTTTTGTATTAACCTGGATGGAGATGGAACATATTCTTAATAAAGCATCACAAGAATGGAGAAGCAAGAATCCAGTGTATTCAATTCTACTATGAAGGCAATAGATAATCTAATACAAGGGATGGGGTAGGGGAAATGGGGGTCTGGGGAGAGGGAAGGCGGGAGGGTGATGGGGGGGGTCACAGTGTATGGTACACCTCTAGGGGGCAGGACACAATTACAGGAGCGATTTTCCTAACAACCACAATCAATGTAACCTAAATCTTGGTACTCTTAAATAAATCCCAAACAATAAAAAATAAACAAATAAATAAATAAAGTCTTGTGAGAAAAAAATAATAATCACAATTTAGGTAGGAAATCAATACATGTGCATTAAAGTAGAGTGAGTCTATATCTATTAGGAGAAGGCTGAAAAGAATTAAAATCATGAGATAAAATATGAAATTCTTTTTTTCATAAAAGCAGTGAAGATCGACAAAGGAATAGTAAGGCCTTATTTAAGAGATAGGATTTAGAGAGTTGAGCATATCATTGCTTTGACCTTGAAGATCTTTGCCAATCTAGATTAAATTAAGCTATCAGACATGGCTGTGGGTTTAAAGGATTCACAGCACAGAAAGGAAAGGAAATAAAAGTCCAGAGCCCGTTAAAGGTTGCCAAGTCTGTAGTAAATACTTAATGTCTGATCCCTCTCCTAGAGGACCAGATTTAGGCACCACCACATGTGCTGTGGGGTAGATTGGTCAGTAGAAGCCAAGTGGAGCCAGAATGGATGCAATCAAAGTTCAGTCAAAGTGGTTGTTGTGGGAAGGGAGGGAAATTTCAGCATGAAGCAGTGGATACCACAAGGTGCTTTGCCCAGAGGAGGGGCGTGAGAATGGAGACTGGCAGGTAGAACCTCGATTGTTGTAGTTGGGGTTTGAGCAGATGGGTTTTATGTAAGGTTGATGAGCCAAAGTGAACACATAATACAAATTAACAGTGAAGGAAAGGGTATTCAATATGTAGAACTTACAAGCCATGTTTGTTAAAAAATTAATTTGGGCCTCACTTCCTTACTCTACTATTCCAGCTGTCCTAAAGGGATAATTGCAAAATGCCTAGCAATTACCAGAAAAAACATTTAAAAATAAAGACCAAAAAAAGAATGAAAAAGATCTCCCACAAACATGTTATGTATTTCTGTAACAGGGAAGATTTTCTACATTTAAAAAAGCAATGGCAAATATCAAGATGAACTGCCCAAGAGAACTAATACTATCAAAATAAAAAACGTTACTTAATGTTAATTATTTTGAAAGACAAAAAAATTGGGAATGAATTTGCAGTAAATACAAGTGAAAGTATTTTAATACACAAATAACATATTAAATATGAATTAAAATATTAAAATCCTAATAAGTATTGAACATGGAGCGGTAATTAATAGAAAGGAATTTAACTAGGTAGTACAGAAGAGGGAGGTAACAATAAAATCAATATTTACACAATATTTATTGAATATTCATTAAGTGCTAGGCACCATGCTATATGTACTTTATACATACTATTCCTTTTTTTAATTAAGTCATAAACACATAGATCATGTATACATTAATGCATTTATGCCATACAATGTGCTGATTTTAAATACAATTTGGAATGCTACATCAAACTAGTTAACATGGACTTTCATTTAATACCCACACTCCTAATAGCTAAGGTCCATTATGGGCCCTAGTTTATAGATGAATGAATAGGCAGAGATAGGCCGAGAGGCATTAGGGATAAGTTTTAGATCCTAACTCCTTTTGTATTTATTGAACCTAGCCTGTTGTTATTCTCACTATCTTCATCGAAGAGAGTATCAATAAATATTTAGCCTCAAACTCACTTCATTTACCTTGCATTACCTGTAGCAGCGTCCAGCATATTAGAAATGATGTGAACAAGTAAACATCTGACATTATTGAGTTAGAATACATCATTACTATATAAGAATGTCAAGCTGTCTTATGTAATGGATAAAGTCTGCCAAAGATCACTTCTAAAATTTATTTTATTTATTTATTTATTTTTTGAGACAGAGCCTCAAGCTATCCTCCTGGGTAGAGTGCCATGGCTCACAGCAACCTCCAATTCCTGGGCTCAAGTGAGTCTCCTGCCTCAGCCTCCCAAGTAGCTGGGACTACAGGCGCCTGCCACAGCGCCCGGCCATTTTTTTTTTTTTTTTGTTGCAGCCATCATTGTTGTTTTGGCAGGTCCTGGCTGGGGATTCGAACCCGCCACCCTAGGTGTATGTGGCTGGCGCCTTAGCCGCTTGAGCCACAGGTGCCGAGCCCACTTCTAAAATTTATATGGAACTTTAGGCAAACATGTTAGTAAAAAATGTAGAGTGGTTAACTACAAGAAAACTTCTTCTATTGTGTGTGGGGGTCCTGTGTGTATATACGTGTATGTGGGTAAACTCTTTTATGTTTCATAAAGCATTTAAAAAATTTTGTGTCCATGTTTTCTTTTTATCTCTTTAAGGCCAAGAGTTTGATTTTCAATTAACTTTATAGAGGCCTATACGCATTTAGAAGATTTAATAAATGTATTTGATGGAAGATAAATTAAGAAGATTTTGTTTATTGAAGCTGAGAAAAAAAAAATAAGACTTGCAAACCAATTGATTCCAACATCTGTCATGTTTGGACAGAGTGTGTAAACCACAGTTTGAATACCAATTGGGTTTTGGCTGGTGAACAAGTTCTTATTTCAGAAACGGTTTACCTCAAAAACATTTGGAGGATACATGTTTTTTACCTTTTCCAAACATTTATGCTAATTCAAGCAGGGGCAAGTTTAAAAGCAGAAAGAAGGCTCTGGAAAAAGGAAGGATTGAAGCTACAAGTGAGAAAATTGGGCCCTATTATCCCAGCATGAAGCCTGGAGCCTTGATTTCTCCTTTCCCTTCATCACTCTTATCAAATCAGTCAACCAGTCTTACAAGTTCTTTGTCTATCAGCGCTCCCACATTATCTGTTTCCTCCTATTTGTACTGTTAGCATCCAAATGCGGGCTGTGACTTCTTACTCTTAGGCTATTGTACTAATTTAATATTTCATTTCCTTGCTTCTGGTTTGTCTTACCTTCCATCTGTCTCTAATAGGCCACCAGACACATTTTCTTAAAGAATCACTTTCTCTATATCAGTCTCCTGAACAGCATTTTTATTGCCTTCTCATTGCCTCTCACTTTGAGCTCTTTAGCTGCTGTTGGAGACGTCCATATCTGATTGACAACTCCACACACCTGGTCTAATTTGCCTGCTTTTCTGGCCTCGGTTTCAATATCCCTGCATGCTTAGACATAACCATTTACTGCCTCTTTTCTCTTCTCCTAGTACATTTTACATTTTTCTGATTGCATGTGTTTTTAGTAATCATGAGTTCTTTCAAATCTGGTTTTCCATGTTTATAATGTATAATATGAAGGGTAGGGACTGTGAGAAAGTGTATCTACTCTCTGGTCTATGTACTGCATTTCCCCCTCCTACCCTCTTTTTATTTATTTATTTATTTATTTGTTTATTTATTTATTTATTTTTGAGACAGAGTCTCGCTACGTTGCCCTCGGTAGACTGCTGTTGCATCATTGCTCACAGCAACCTCCAACTCTTGGGCTTAAGTGATTCCCTTGCCTCAGCCTCCCAAGTACCTGGGTCTACAGGTGCCTGCCACAACGCCCAGCTCATTTTTGTTGCAGTTGTCTTTGTTTTGCTGGCCTGGGGCTGGGTTTGAACCGTCCACCCTTGGTGTAGGTGGCTGGCCTTGTAACCACTGTGCTACTGACGCCGAGCCACTCCCACCCTCTTTAAACAGACTTTATTTCTCAGAACATTTTTAGGTTCGCAGAATAACTAAGCAGAAAGTACGAAGTTGCATATGCTCCTTATCTCCAGACACCATAGACCTTTGACTGGCCACATATCCCACCAAGGTGGAGGTTAAGAACGCCCACAATGGGCTTTCTACAAGCTGAAGAGCCAGGGAAACAGATAACATGGCCCAGTACAAGTACATGAGGCTCAGAACTGAGGAAGACAATGAGGTAACTCTACGTGCCAGGCTGAAGGCCTGTGAACCCACCTGGGAAGTTGGTTGGTGCAAGTCCTCCAGACCAATGGCCAGAGAACCTAGAGTCTGATATCCAAGAGTAGGAGGATTGTCACAGTTCCAGGGGAGAAAGAGAATTTGCCATTCCTCTGCCTTTTTGTTCAGATCCCCAGACAATTTGGCTGAAGCCCACCCATACTGGGTTAGGGTGGATCTTCTCTGCTCAGTCCACTGATTCAAATGCCAATTCTTTCAGAAACACTCTCATGGACCCTCCCCCAGATAATGCTCTGTCAGCTATCTGGGTATCTCTTAACTCAGTCAAGTCGACAACTAAAATTAGCTATTACACGGGCCTACTACAGACTCCTTCATGCCTTTTTAAGTAATAACTAGGCATCAATATGACAATAAATAGGAGTACTATGTGTGTGGTTAATCAGAAATACTTCCTGTGCCTCGTCAGTGTGTAGAAAGCTAGAATATTGCCTCTATCCTAACAGAAACAAGCCAGATAATCTTCAAAATCATAGTTTTTCTTCCACTCATCAGAGAACTAATGACACAGGGCAATGAATTAGTCAAAAAGCTGAAGAAAAACAGGCACCTCCAAGAAGAAATGGACATGTGAATAGTAGATAACCCGGACACTGGATTACCTGGGGCAGAGCATGGGAGTAAAACAGAGTTGTCACAGATAAATTATTAGAAACCAAGGGTCACTTTCTGAGTACACAGAACCCATGGGAGTTTTTATCTATAGACTTCTCATCTGAAGCTATATAAGCCAGAAGACTAGATTGAAATCTTTGAAATGCTGAAGAAAAAAATCAATCCAGATGTTTTTATCCAGAAAAATATCTTTTAAAAACAAAAGAGAAGTAAGAACTTTTTCATACAAACAAAAACTGAATTTATTCCTAGGATAACTGTATTAAAAAAAATATGTTAAAAGGAGTCCTTCAGACATGCAGGGCTACAATACTACATAGATACTTGGATCTACTGAGAAGTGAAGAAGTGTTCAAAATAGTAAGAATAAAGTTAAATATCAAAATTATTTTTCATTATTTTATTTACTCTAAGGGATTATTTGTCTAAAACAAAAGTCGTGGTGTTCAGGCTGTGCAGAGTGACTCTTATCTACAATCCCAACATTTCGGAAGGCCAAGGCAAGAGGATCACTTGAGGCAAGGATTTGAGACCAGCCTGACCAATATAGTGAGACCCTGTCTCTACTAAAATAAAAAATAAAAAAATCACCTGGGCCTGGTGGTGTATGTCTATAGTCCTAGCTACTCAGGAGGCTGAGGCAAGAGGATATTTGAGCCCAGAAATTCAAAGCAGGAGTGAGCTATGACTGTCCCACTGCATTCAGCCTGAGTGAAAGAACAAGGCTAAAAAAAAAAATGTGGAAATCTATTCTGGATTAATACAGTATATGTAAAAGTGAGATATCTGACAATTACCTTAAATAATAGAAAAAAGGCTTGGAGCCCATAGTAGCTCAGTGAGTAGGCCCCCTGCTACATATACCAAGGCTGGCGGGTTAGAGCCCAGCCTGGGCCTGCTATACAACAGTGACAACTGCAACCAAAAGTAACTGAGTGTTGTGGTGGGCACCTGTAGTCCCAGCTACTTAGGAGGCCAAGACAAGAGAATCGCTTAGGCCCAAGAGTTTGAGGTGGCTGTGAGCTATGACACCACAGTACTCTAGCAAGGGCGACATAGTGAGCCTCTGTCTCAAAATGATAATAGTAGTAGTAATAATAATAATAATAGTAATAATAATAATGGAAAGAAGGTAGTATGCTGTTGTATACTGTTGTCAGGTTATTATATTATAGCCAAAGTGTTATAATATTGTTTGAAGCTGGTCTCTGACTAAACAATTATATTTTAAAGTTTAGGACAACTACCAGACAGTTTTACAGAAGGTTTTCAAATAATAATATGATAAAAAATACAAGCATATTCCAGAGATATTAAGGGCAGACCAAGTTTTAACATGAATAAAGCAAATCACACAATTTTTTTAGTTTTTCAGTGAATGTTAAAGTTATGTTTATACTTTGCTAAAGTCTATTAATTGTGCAATAGCACTATATCTAAAAAAAGTGCATACCTTCAGTAAAAAATACTTTATTGCTAAAAAACAATTCTAATGATTATCTGAGCCTTTTACAAATTGTAATCTTTTTGCCGATGGGGGTTCTTTTTTTTAAAATTTTCTCTATACATAAACATGTGTTTATTTGGTTTCCACTTTTTGCCTTCATAAAATTAAAAAGGCTTAAAATTTAATAACAACAATGTTTAAGGTAAGGACTAGAAACAAAAACCTCATAAAGAATGAATGAAGATAAATACGTTCAGAAAAGAAATCCGATGATTGCTGCAACGAAATATTGAACAATAATAATAATAATAATGCAAAAAAGGTAACATTCACATTGTCAGATAAAAGTACATCTATCATAGAATGCTTTGACTCTGAGGTTCAGTATGGAGTCATCAGTTAACTTCTTATTATCTTTTTCCCAAAGTCTCAAAAA
>CAUYQV010001070.1:0-17200 GCA_963574575.1 Galagoides demidoff
AACTATAACTGAGAAAATGACATGAAGGCTGTGTTGATCAGTTTGATGGAAGTATTTCGGATTGCATGCGAAAACCCCACACTGTACCCCAGAAGTGCATTAATGTACATAGTTACCATTCAATAAAATTAAAAAAAAAATATTGACTCACCAAAGCTACTGAGAAATCAATGGCAAGTTTAATTGGAATCTATTTTCTTCTCTTTTTGGATCACCTTTTAAATTCAAAACCAAAACCATAAAAGCATGGAAAGCAAGGAGTTATAAAGAGGATCCTGTAACAAGCATTGATGGTCCAGAAAGAGAATGGCAAACCTTTCTCTTCCACTGCAATTCTGTATAAGTACAACTTGGCTACTTCCAGCAACTACTCAAAATTCACTAAATACCCTAGGTCTTCATCTGGTGAGCTTCTTGATGGCTACCACAATACTAGTCCTTGTTAACCACCCTGAAGCCCCAGCATGGGCCATATAGTAGAGGTAAAAAGGTGGTAAGGAAGAAAATAACACTGGAGTAGAAAAGCAAAAAGTCATTCCCCCCTTCACATCCAAAGTTAGTGGTAAGCTGTAACTTCTTTGATTTCATTATTTCTAGGTCTTGCAAGGACCAAACATATTTACTAATTCAAATTTTTAAGCCTTGGATGAGCCTCACTTGACAGCTATAGCTGATATTTTACAGAGAAAATAAAAGCGTGGGGTTGAGGCAGAGGATGGTTTAGAACAGTAGAGAAGACACAAAGAAGAAATCATTATGCAACAAAATGTTTTTCTCAACTTTCTTCTCAAGAGAAGAGGTGATAGGGAAAAAAATGAATACATAAAGCCTATTGTAAATCAGGAATTCTCATTTTATCTCTGACAACTCCTTAAAACAAAGATGTTTCATTATTTTGTTTATTTCCATAGGAATGTTCAAGGGAAGTCTGCAGTGTTTTTAAATGATCAGAAGGAAATCCTGTCATTGCCTCTTTTTAAATAACTGTTGATGTGTCTTTTAAAACATAGTATTTTGCTAAACCAAGAAGTGATAATAAAAGTATTTCCCTGCCCCTACCTCATTAAATCTCCTAACATTCCTGTAGGTCAGTAGCACTTACTATTCCCTGAATTTTATAAACAGAGATACTGACAGAGCGAGCCAGAAAAAATTTTATGTCTCTTAACTGAAAATCCCATTACCCTGGAGGCATCAGCAACTTAAGGCACATGTCAAAGATTTCAGTGGCATAAGGGCTAGGGCATAAAGGGGACAAAGTAGATGGCATTTTCCTACTTGCTTCACCATGCCTGTGTATCTACTGCTTGTTTAAGAGAGCTGCCTCTTATCCTATCTTATTCTGTCTCATCTCTTGCCCCTCATTCTTTCATCCTCCTGTGGTTAAGAGCCCTGTGTCTTGCTTTCAAAGTAATTATCCTTCCCTGCCAGAATTCCTTTGAGGTAATGGTCTATATGGGCATAAGATGGAAAGAAACATAATTTTCTGATTAGACAGTGGTTCATTGTAAAGGTTTAATGACTTATAATCTTAGTTTCTGCAGGAAATATTATCATGTCATAGAAACGCTTACCAAATTTGGTTTGTTTGTTTGAAGAAGGGCAAGTTATTTGGCATTTTACTTTGAATGATTGTCTATGCTGTCCTGATAAGGAGCTTTTTATATGGAGCGCCCGCGTACACACACACACACACACACACACACACACTTTTGCTTGTCCTTTCATTAAGACGTTGAGGTTGGGTAAGTAGGTAGAGAATAAGTCTTAAGAATCTTTTCTCCTTCATGGAATACTAGAAGAATCATGTCATTGGTTAATATAAACAGGCAGTCATTTCAACAATGGTGACTTACAGCTCTCCAGCTGCATTGTACATGTCTGGACATCCATTGGAAAGTTCTTCAAGTCCATGGGACAGGATAAGGTCAAGGTGAGCCTTAACAAAGAAAGAGAAAAATTTAAAACCAGTCTTAAATCTGGGAGGTCTAATTCATGAGAAAAAAAACCAAAAATGCATTTAGCATTAAGCAAGGTGGCATTGATAGACATAATGAAATCTAAGCCCAGGGAAGTACTTTTTGTTTTTCAAATGAAGATTAATCATTGGTAAATTTAAAAAATACTATAGTATTTCACCATAACCCCTTACTCTCTGTTACCCATCTTTTAGCCTCCGACTCCCTCCAATCCCACCACCAATGACACTGGTCTCAAGTTTATGCTAGATTAAATAAGATCACTGAGAAATAGTGTAATAAGAACAAAAGGCTCTTTACCACATTTATGTCCAAAAGATACAGGGTTTATACTGTTTTAGAATTATACTTTGCATAAATGGACTTTGCATCAAGTACAATAAATGATGGGATAAGCATATTTGGTTGTGATAAGCATTGGTTCTTCCACCAAACAGGTAGATGCTTAACTCCACAGTGTTTTCATATACTAATATGCTTGGATGGATTAACCATATATTTCAGCATTCATTCTAGAATTTTGACAATTCTGGAGTGTCAGGGCCCAGGACTGGCCAGGTCTCAGGCCCGGCTTAGGTAGGTTCCAGATGTGGACCACTAAGCTACCTTGCTCAGGAACACTTTCTCTTAGGTGCCTGAGGGCTATCTACTTTAGTTGGAGAGAGTGGGAGTATGTCTTAGAGAGAGTAAAGCAGTCTTCTTAGAAAAATATATCTTAGTCTTTAGCAGAGCTTGATACTCTTCAGCAGAGAGACACCATGCTGGCATTCTACAGGCAGGAGAGGAGACAGTCAGAGTAAGCGTGCCCATGATAGAATGCACATGCTTTTTGTCTGCCTGCTCCTCCAGCCTAATATAAGGCTGAGCTCGTGCTCTCAACACCATAGGTGTAGAGACGGCCAATTCACCACTGCTCTCATCTCCCGAGCTCTCATGTTTGTTAGGAGAGCTAAATCTCTTTCCATACCCTTTCCACCAAGGTGTTTCATTATTGAGCTATACAAGTATTTCTTAAAACTCTCACTCTGGCTCCGCGCCTGTGGCTCAATTGGCTAAGGCGCCAGCCACGTACACCTAAGGTGGCGGGTTCGAATCCCCAGCCCGGGCCGCCAAAACAACAATGATGGCTGCAACCAAAAAAAAATGGCCGGGCGTTGTGGCGGGCGCCTGTGGTCCCAGCTACTTGGGAGGCGGAGGCAGGAGACTGGCTTGAGCCCAGGAGTTGGAGGTTGCTATGAGCTGTGATGCCATGGCACTTTACCCAAGGGGATAGCTTGAGGCTCCGTCTCAAAAAAAAAAAAAAAAAGAAAAAGTGAAATAATTACCACATATGTAAATCACTGTAACAGTGCCTAGTAGACAAGTATGTAGCAAACAAAACAAATGGGAGCTATTATTATTATAGTACACATATAATTTTTTATTTTGATATTGAATTTTGTAGCACCACGTAAGTGGCAAAGTCATCTAAATGTTCAACTAGATCATATGAGAGTAGCTCAGGATATAGCAAGTGAAAAGAAAACACTTGTATTTACGTCACCTACTAGTGAGACAGAAGAGTGTCATGAACTCTTCCTTCCTGTACTTAACACCCAAAACCCACACAGCACCAGGCTAACCTGCGCCATTCATCCTGAGCTTATATTTTATCATGAAGTCTCATTAAAAAAACCAAACCTGATATCATTATCTCTTGCACACACGAGTTTCAAATACCTAATGTTTGTGGGGATATTATTATAGACACATTTATTGGGGGGGGGGGAAATGGAGCTGATAAATTTGGTGAAATTGCCAGTGGTGACTAAGGAATTAGGACAAGGATTGGGTATTTGAGATATAATCAGCAAGTCATGACACAGAAGATAATTGGCTGAGCAGGCGAGAGAAAAATATTTGGTGATACATGCATGAAATTTTAATAGGGATGATTAAGCAATGAAAATAGTTTCTGTGGAAACCTAAAGTGGGGCACAGATAAGCACAACCATATCAGATACTCTGGTTATGGTCAGAAGGGGATCAGGTGTGGAATAATTCAAGATAAATTCATTATAGCCATTATCTGAATCCAAAAAGAGGTTCTAAACTGCCAGGAATGTGTATCATTAGATGATTTTATGGGTTTTTGTTGTACTACAACTACACTGAATTTATTAGTGCAGAATTGTGGTTCTCAAACCAGTGAGAGCAGCCAACAGGCCTGAACCCCTTGGCACAACCTGAGTTCACTGTGCTGTGGCTGATGTGGTTCTTGTAGGTTTGGGGATGTGAGCCTCTCAGTTTGGGGAGACCTGTGGCTAGGGCTCTCTTTTTGTTGCCAGGAGGGCAGTTGAGTGATGAATAGTAACAAATAGGCGGTGAGATTACCTTACACTTTTTAAAGCACTTTAACCTACTTTTACTCAGTCTTTACAAAGATGTTTTGAGGTGGAAAGATATTTTCATTTTGCATGTTGGAACACCCAATCTCCAAGTACTCAGGTGATGCCTTTTGAGGCCACACAGCTGTGATGTGACCTGAACCCAGGCCTCCAGAGTCTCCTGGATCTAGTTTTCTTGCTACTTTCTAGAGTTTTTGGTGAAGCCCAAAGAGGTTAGAGCTCAATATGCCTAATTCTGTCAGATGAATTAGGGCTTTAATTAATCCTATTAAATTATTTAAATACTGTTGTTTTATTCAGCATAAAATGTAAATGTTCTCAAAATGTTTAATAGGTCTAATTTATAAAATCCATTAAGGGATTTTAATTTAAGCAGTTTTCGTTAACATTTAATTGGCTTCCAAAAATTAGGTCTGTAATATCTTTCAAGGAGACTGGGATTTATTTTTCAGAATGAGCTTTTCTTATGTAGTGTTTTATTCTGTGAAAATTGAAATGAATAATTATATTAAATGATTTATGTTTAATTTTAGGTTTCTAAATATTGTGCTCTAACACATAACTCTAGAATTGACATTTTAAAGGTAAAATTTTACTTTGTCACTTTTCAAATAAGCCCATGGAAATACTTTTATAAGAGAAAGAAAGGAGTTATGTTGGGAAAAACTACCTTGATTGTTAATCAAGTTTGAAATCTTATTAAAATATGTAACAATACTTAATACTATGCAAAATCAGGTCATATTAATATTCTCTTTATATTGCTAGGCCTACAAAAATGCAAATAGGAAATCTGTGTGTGTATCTGTCTTTATACAGAGGCGTGTGTGTGTGTGTAGGCATGTATATGCAATTTGTTTTTATGGCCCTTGTGGCAAAAACTTGCTTGAGCTCAGATACCAACTGGTGGTGTTAACAATGTCAAATGATAGGGCTTGGTCTGTAAAGATGATTTCAAATAGAGTAAAATGTCAATACACAAAGCAGGTTCCATTTACCGCTGCAGAGACCTGGGAATCCCAGACGAACCCTAAGAGAAAAACTGTCATTTCCCTACTCATAAAAACGAGGCTATCAGTATTTGCCTTTTGGGGTAGCAATGTTGATTCACTGGGGTGTAATTCTGACAGGATTCATTCATGGCCAAAAACAGTGCCTGGAAAGTACTAGGTATAAAGTGAGTAGTTGTTACACAAATGATTCACAGAATGCTTTTAAGATACACCACAGAAAGGAATCCTCAGTGATATCAAAGCCTATTAATGGGCAGGCATTCAATCTCTGTGTTTTTCTTCTCTCCTTCCCTATGTTATTAAGGTATACATTCTCAGCTCGGTGCCTGTAGTTCAGTGGTTAGGGTGCCAGCCACATACACCAGGGCTGGGGGCTGGACCCTGGCCCAGGCCTGCTAAACAACAATGACAACTGCAACCAAAAAATAGCTGGGTGTTGTGGCAGGCTCTAGTCCCAGGTACTTGGGAGGCTGAGGCAAGAGGATCACTTGAGCCCAAGAGTTTGAGGTTGCTGTGAGCTGTGACACCATAGCACTACCAAGGGCGATATAATGAGACTGTGCCTCAAAAAAAAAAAAAAAAAAAAAAATATATATATATATACACACAGTCTCTTTTGTGTTCTTTACCTTTACATCATAATATCCTAAGAGATTATATTTTCTGCCATGAAGCAGGAGCTCTGCTCAGTTATTCATTAAATATATATACTGAGGATGTGCGCTGGGCCGGGCACCCATGCTAGGTGCTAAGAACAGGTGCCAAGAAAACGGCTGTCTGCGTGGCTTTTACAGGGCTCATGGACCTCCCTGGAGCTTTCTGTGATACACAGAGGTGATCACTCAATTGTTTGCTATGACCCCCTCAAGAGATGCTGACAAGGAAAAACTAAGGAGAACCATTAAGATCCTAGATGTTTTTCTTTCTGAATTATTTTATACTTTTTTTCTTTAAAGAAACAAAGACCTGTATTGTGATTATAAAGATTTTTTTTTATAATGTCAAACATATAGTTGCTTAGACATATAAATCCAAATGCAATTAAATCCTGAAATTAAGATATCTAATTTATATATTTTATCCCAAACAAAATCATTTTTTAATAAACCTAATGCAGTTGGACACTTATTTTGTTTTAAAGTTCATTTAAATGTATATACCTTTAGTTATGAGGAATAACATCAGTGTGTTAAAACTAATAGTGCTTTTAAAACTTCATGGTGTCCATCTTCAAGTTTTATTAATCTGTAATCTAAATTTTCCCATTCCTTGGCCACCAGATAGTCTGATTCTCCACTTCTGTCTCTTCCCAAAGAACCTTGCCAAATCTGCTCTGTACATACAAAGTTAATTTACTAGCAAAGCCCAGAACAAGAATGCACCTTTTCAGACAAAGCAGGCTATCGACAGCAAAGAGAATCCAGGCCAAAAAGCACAGTCATTTTTAAATGCAGAAAATAGAGGCAAAGGGAATGCAGCCGGGTGGGGGCGAGCGTCTGGTCATTTAAACAGGCAGTAGAAGAGAAGGAATATTAACAGATTTTTCTGTATTGACATAGGGCCTTCTGAGTCTTAAAAATCATTTATTTTTACAAAGAGCAGTATTTAAATATTACATGGATATATTGCCTTGAATGCTCAGTAATTTTTTGCTTGGTTTGCCTTTACCAAGAGGGGAAGTATGGTTGGTGTGTGTAAGTTTTAACTAGAAAGTAATAAAATTTTCTTTTGAACAGTTATGTGGTTATGTGTGAGCCTCACCCATTTTTTTCTTTAAACGTCAAGGATATAACTAAATTAACTATTACCTTGGGTATTTTGATATAAGGGCAGAAAGATGCTGGAGAAGTAATCTTAATTGTTTTGGTTCCAAATCTGGCTTTCAGAAAATGGATCCAAGCACTGGGCAGATGAAAAAATGTATAGCACAAATAGTGGAAATGTTTGCCATCATCAAAGAAGATGTTTAAATTCCCAGCTGGAAATCACCATTAGTCAGCTAGCCAATATTTAGCCACACACACTTTCTAAGTGCCAGGTATGATACTATGGAAGAAAACAGACACCTCCACTTTCCCAGTGTCCGGTGGTCTGTGAGTACCAAGGTAGCACAAGTCTGGGGAAGGGAAGGGTAGGTGCTGATTGAAGGCTCCGGGGTCTTATATAGGTACCTGTATCTCAAATTCTAATGATGAGCTTGGAAATAACTTCCTTAAGCATTCGGAGGTATGGGGAGTCAGAACTATGGAAGGCAAATTTTGAAAGATTAATTAGGAAGCCAGAGAGAAGTCCTCACCCTAGAAGACAATTTAAAACCGGGCAATAAAAGTAATACAAGTGAGACTAGATCTTTTCAGCGGCCTACCTCTTATCTTTTCAGGTCAAAATCAGCCTTTTTTTTTTTTTTTTTTTTAAATAGCATTGTGTATCATATCTGTGTCTTCTGAAATTCTTCTTTTAAAAATTCAATATATGGGGTGGTGCCTGTGGCTCAAAAGGGTAGGGCACCAGCCCCATATGCTGGAGGTGGCGGGTTCAAACCCAGCCCCAGCCAAAAAAAAAAATTCAATATATTTGTATTTGTAAATACAAGTACAACCTTTTAAATTCACAAATCAGTTAATTTATTTCGTACAAGAAAAGTTTTACTCATGATAGTCCAAGTGCTGAATTCCTTTTCTCAGTGTTAGTGACTAAGAAATGTGAAAAATACAGCAGCTATTTAAACATGTTTCTATATTTCCATAAGTACAGAATCAGAGCAAAGGAGCAGCTTGTAGTGTGGTGTGTGTGTGCCTTGCTAAAAACCAGAGTTTTTCTGAAAGGCATTGAGGAGTCTCAGGCTGTTAGCAATGGATCAGTCAAGGCACCTTTTAGCTTTTTCTTCCTAAAGCTCCTTCTGGGTTGTGTCCATGTTTGGTTACTGTCTGGTGACTTGCTGGACCATGAGTGTGGACCCCCGTTCTCTTGGTGTCAGCACTGAGTTAACAGGACAGCAATCTACCTCACTGTCACTCATCTCCACTTTATTTGGTTTTGCTGTTTTTCTTCATCCTCCCTTCTTTTGTGTTTTCTTAGTAAAGGTCTTTCATTTTTGAAATGTTATCCAATCTGAAGTCCTGCTGAGAATCTCATTTTCATCCACTAATTGCTTTAACAAGGTTGCCTGGCCTATGGTTTTTAAAAAAGAAGAAAGAAAGGACAGAAGAAAGAAAAAAAAAAAAAAGAGGAAAGCAAATCACAAGGCATAAGCTGCTTTCCACTCACTAACTTAGTTCTGAGGCCACTTAGTCATGTGTTACAACAGGGGAAACTTCTGATAATACTTCTGCCTTAAAACCTAGCCGTTATTTTTAAAATAAATGCTTCAACACAACATAGCTCTGAAAGCTGCAGTACGGTGTTATACACAGAGTCATACCCTAAAAAGGAAAAGAAGGCTCTACTTGTGCTTCACATTTTCACAGTTCAGCCCCATCTTCCAGGTAAAGGGCAGTCTCCCTCTTCTGAGATTCTAAAACACATTGGTGAGTGCCCTGGGTTTTATGTGTGAGTGTGTGTGTGCTAGGAGAGTGAGCTCACACACACACAGCAAAAGCAAAGATCCCTCTGAAGTAGTGTTTCCCATGCAGGAAGGAAGGCCACAGGCCTGCCTACTGCCAAGAGTGCTCCAAATATGCAGCCTGCGGACAAGCCTTGGGTGGCCCCTGGAGAAAGTGCACCAGCCAAAGGGCTGCCTTGCTCCCTCTGTGTGCTTCTCAGAGCAGCCCATTGTTGCAGCCTGGTTGACAGAATATATAAAACTGGGCTGACCCATACCTCTGAAGGGCCAGAGCTCCCCACAGCGTTGGCCCAATCTTTGTTGAGCCTGCTGTCGGCTCAGTGTCCTTCCCTTTTCCACCTGGCTTCCCAACAGTAGGCTGAGTGCCTCTCAGGGCCTGCTGCAGCCTGCAAAGCACAGACATGTCTGGAAGGGCTGGGGTTGCACAGAGACAGAGGCCTTTCTCATAAACAGCCCCAGTAGTAGCCATCTTTGCATTTCTTCCTGTGGGGGACTGATGGGACACAGGAGGCTGCAGCAGGTAAACTAGAGCTGCTGCCAGGGTGGAGGCTTAAGACCAGGGCAGTGAAAGGGCTCAGTGTGTCAAAACTCAGTCCAAGGGTGGGGCGCGATGTCTCAAGCCTGTAATCCTAGCACTCTGGGAGGCTGAGACAGGTGGATTGCTTGAGCTCAGGAGTTTGAGACCAGCCTGAGCAAAAGTGAGACCCCCATTTCTAGTAAAAATGGAAATCTGAGGCAAGAGGATCCCTTGAGCCCAAGAGTTTGAGGTTGCTGTGAGATACAAGACCACAGCAGCCCACCAAGGGCAAAAAAAATGAGACTGTCTCAAAAAGAAAGAAAGAAAACTGACTAGGGAAATGGAAGGGAAAGAAGGTATGGTTTTTTCTTTAATTGATCCTAAGTAGAAGTTCTGTTAGAGCAACATAAAGTGTTTTTCCTATTTAATTTTAATTCAAAGTTCAAAAATAAACTTTGTGAACACTAAGAGAGGTTCATATTCAGTGTTGCCCTGGTGATTGATATGGCCAGTGGTCAGCTACTCTGCTTATTCCTATTATCAGACATTGACATAATACCCCATGGAAGCCGTTAAAGTCAATCATTTTATTGTATGATCGAAAGATTTACTCTTTTGAGTGTGATGTGCTTGAGTAAGGTGTTTATTAGAAAGCCAAAGATCAGATTTTGAGATCTTTTGCCATCAGTTTACATTTCTCAGATTGCACTCATTTTTGATCATAACTAATATTTGGGAATTCAGCATTTTAATTTACTTACATATTATCCTGGCTGGAAGTACCTGTAGTATCTATTGTATAAGAGTCCTGACATTTAAGCTCATGAACTCATCCTAAAAAATGTGCTACATACCTCATTGCTGAATATCACTAAGGTATGGTTTTTTTCTTTAATTGATCCTAAGAAAAAAACCAACACCTTCCACCCTTCAAAGCAATTTTGGAACTTTTTTCTGGAATGGCAATCAGAAATGTAGTTGTATTAACTGTGATGTCTTGAATGTCATTAAAATATCTCCCTTTAAGTATTTCCTTTATCTTTGGGTAAAGAAAAGAGTCATTGGGAGCCAGATCAGGTGAGTATAGAGGGTGTCCCAACATAGTCTTTTGTTAACTGGCGAAATTCCCCTTGCACAGATAGTGCTCTGTGAGCTGGTGCATCATTGTGATGCAAGAGCCATCAGCAAAAAGATCAGGTTGTTTTGTCTAACTTTTTCATGCAGCCTTTTTAGCACTTCCAAATACTAAACCTGGTTAACTGTTTGTCCTGTGGTACAAATTCATTATGAACAATTGTTCTGATGTCGAAAAGGTTAGCAACATCATTTTGACTCCTGATTTGGACTGACAGAAATTTCTTGGTTGTGGAGAATGGACCAACTTCCATTATGCACTTTGACACTTTGTTTCATTGGTATCCCATGTTTTTATCACCAGTGACAACATGGGCCAAAACATCATCTTGCCTCAGCAAAAGTTCTCGGCAAACTTTGACTATCCTTTGCTTTTGTTCATCAATGAGGTCCTTCGGGACCATTTTTGCACACACCTTTGTCATGCCAAGATTTTTAGTTAAATTTTTCCTATTTCTCTATTGACATTTACTTGGTTTGCTATTCTTCTCACAGTCAATGATTTTGATGCACAATTCAATGAATTTTTGTAATGTTTTCATCAGTTCTCCTCATTACTGGCCACCCTGATCTCTCTTCATTGGTGACATTTTCTCTCCCCTCAGAGAGACATTTCCTCTCAGAAAAACATTTAATCCATTTGGACACTATTGTTTTCTTCATAACATTATCTCCATCAACTTGGACTAACATGTCTCTGATTTTACTTCCATTCTTGCCAAGGTTAACAAGAAATTTAATGTTTGGTTGTTCTAATTCAAGCTCTGACATTATCAAGACGGCACATAAAAACACACAACAATAATGAGCATCACTCGGCAAGACACTGCCACATGTAGACACAAACACAGCTGTGAAACACTGATAGGTCAAGGTGATGCAAACCCTACCAAGTTGTTTGCACAGTGCTGCCAACATAAGTGCAAGTGCCAACACATTGATTGCCTTAATTATGAGTGTTGTTGGGTCAAAGTGCAAGTTTTTGAATTTAATTGTCAGACCTTGAAGGCTCAGTAGTTTGGATGATAAATTTGAGTTTGCTTAATGAATCCTCAGACTCTTGGGTGCATCCTAAATCCTGTGGTTCTTGCTAATGGTGCTGATCTCTGTTTTACTAGCTCTGGGGAAAGTCTGCATTTTAATGAGATTTCCAGGAGGTTCAAGAGCAGGTGGCCAGGGGACCAAAGTGAGAATTACTTGATTATTGCCTTTCATTCAAGTTCAGAAGAGTTCCAAAGCTGTGGTCAGTCATTCCTGGTCACATGCAAGATTGAATTGGTCATTAGGAGCCAACAGTGCTTTCATAATTAAGCAAATCAGTGTGTGGCATTTGGCTGCCAAGATCAGCAATCATAGCACAAATGTGTTGGTTTGTTCATCAGTATTCGTGTGTCAAGGCTGTGCTAGTGTGTTTGGAAGGGCGGTACTAAAGCCAGAACCTGGTAGCCAGGTGGGGCTGAAGCAAGCTGCTCCCCAGAGTGCCCCACCATCACCATCATGGGCCAGGCTTCAGGAATCTCAGTATCTAGGTTTGGCTGGCTAGTGAACTCACTGAGTGAGACTGAGAAGTTAGTAGGGACACACTGAGGACATGTGTCCACATCCCAGGTTGAAGTCTGTTTCCTTTCTTAAGTTTTCCTCATGGAACAAGGACAGAGTAGTGAATAAATTATATTCTTCATCAGCAAGAAGGCAAATGATGAGTCAGCACTTACTTAATTAGCTATGCTGAGTGCTTTCACAAAGAAGTGTTGCATTATAAATCACCTGGTGGGTAGTTGACTTTATCATCACATTCCACAGATGAAGAAAGGGAGGTAAGTTTGCATATGATCACACAGCTAGTGAGTGGTCATGAAGAGTTACAACCCTTTAAATTCTGTGCTTTGTGCAATCAGAACTATATTGGGCAACGTCTTGTACTTCCACTCTGTTTTCCTTTCCAGGAGATTGCTATTCAGGAAAGCAGACTGTGTCATATGTGGAAGTGTAGAATCAGTCCTAGGAGAGGGGGGGAGCAAGATGGCTCAATAGAACCCCCCATGATTGTCCCTCTGTGTGAACACCAAATTCAACAACTGGCCACATAAGCAAGCACCTTCAGAAGAACCAAAAATCAGGAGAGCAGTCCCACTACCTGGTCATAACATTGTGTGAAGGAAAGAGGCTCTGAAGAAGACAGAAGACACTAGCTTGTATTGTTTGTGCCACTCACCAACCCCTAGCAAGGCTTTGCCACCACACTTAGTGGAGAGAGTCTATGTGCCCAAGAGAGGGAAAGTGATTGTGGGGCTTTGCAGTAACATTCAGGACCTTCCCAAGAGAGGGAGAGTGATTGTGGGGCTTTGCAGTGACACTCAGGGCCTTCCTAGCACAGGAAAACAGCACAGGGCAGAACTCTGCTGGTGATCATGGAGAAAATATTTATACCAGCCCTGCCAGAGGGAAATCCTTCATTCTGAAATTTGAGTTCTAGCTAGCCCCACAATTGGCTAACAAAAAGTGACCTGGGTCCTGGACTAAAAATTTATAAGGTAATCAGGCCACAAAGGCTGCAGTCCTTGGGCAATTCCTGCAACTCTGCTGGTTCCAAGAGGGGTGCATATGACCCAGTAAGACACTAGCTGTGGAAGCCAACCCTGTTTTACTCTTCCCTTGACTCCAGACAGTGCAGGCAAGGAGAGTCTTCTTTCACTTTGGGAAAGGAAAGGGAAGAGTTCAAATGACTTTAGTTTGCAACTTGGATATCAGCTTAGCCACAGTAAAATAAAGTACCAAGCAGACTTCTGAAGCCTTCTGGACAGCATTTCTTTTTTTTTTTTTTTTTTTTTTTTTGAGACAGAGCCTCAAGCTGTCACCCTGGGTAGAGTACCATGGCCTCACTGCTCACAGCAACCTCCAACTCCTGGGCTCAAGCGAGTCTCCTGCCTCCGCCTCCCAAGTAGCTGGGACCACAGGCGCCCGCCACAACACCCGGCCATTTTTTTTTTTTTTTTTGGTTGCAGCCATTATTGTTGATTGGTGGGTCCGGGCTGGATTCAAACCTGCCACCTTAGGTGTATGTGGCTGGCGCCCTAGCTGCTTGAGCCACAGGCGCCAAGCCTGGACAGCATTTCTGAACCTACTCTGGGCCAGAAGGAAATATGTTACCCTGATGGAAAGGACCAAGTCCTGGAAGGATTCACCTCTTGCTGACTAAGGAGTACTTGGGCTTTGAGTAAACATCAGAGGTAGCCAGGCAGTAGTCACCATGGGCTTTGGGTGAGACTGACTGACTTTAAGTGTGACCTGGCACTGGTGGCCACAAGGGAGTGCCCACATGTCTCCTCCTCTAACACCAACATCCCAGCACAGAGCACGAAGGAAGGAAGTGAGAGACTTTGCCTGGTAGTTCAAGATCACCAATGTAGTATCACCAGGAATCTTCAGGAGTCACAGCATTATTGGGCTTGGGGTAGCCCCAGGGCTGCTATGGCTACAGTGACCAAGGACTGAGATTTCAACACTCAATTCCCTTTTAATATCTGGAAATCCTTCTCAAGAAGGATGGGTTCAAACAGGCTCAGATAGTAGAGATTAAAATAAATATCTCACAGCTCATGCCTATAATCCTAGCATTACAGAAGGCTGAGGTAAGAGGATTGCTTGAGCTCCAGAGCTCAAGATCAGCCTGAGCAAAGTGAGACCTCATCTCTAAAAAAACAATAATGATAATAATAAATAAATAAAATGCTGAACTCTTCAATGCATAGACACTGATGAACATCCATAAGCATCAAAAACATCTAGGAAAACATGACCTCACCAAACAAAGTGAGGTACCAGTGACCAATCCTGGAGTGTTGGAGATGTGTGATTTCAGACCAAGAATTCAAAATAGCTGTCCTGAAGAAGTTTAGTGAATTTCCAAGAGCAGGAATTTCCAGAGAAGGAATTCAGAAGACTATCAGAGAAATGTAACAATGAGATCATCAGCATAATAATAACAACAATAACAACAATAACAAAAATAAGCAGAAATTCTGGATCTAAAAAAATTAATTTGACAAACTAAGAAATGCATCAGAGTCTCTCAACAGCAGAACTGACCAAGCAGAAGAAAGAATCAGTGAGCTCAAGGACAGGCAATTTGAAAATACGTGGTCAGAAGAGCAAAAAGAAAAAAGAATAAAAAAGAATGAAGCATGCCTACAAGATCTAGAAAATAGCCTCAAAAGGCAAAATCTGAGAATTATTGGCCTTAAAGAGAAGATAGAGAAAGAGAGATTGGGGCAGAAAGCTTATTCAAAGAAATAATAACAGAACTTTCCAAACTTAGAGAAAGATTCAACATTTAGGTACACAAAGGTCAAAGACAGCTAAGCAGATTTAACCCAAACAAGACTACGTCAAGGCATTTAGTAATCAACCTCCCAAAGGTCATGGATAAAGGAAAAGTTCAAAGGGAAGAAAGAAAAAAAAAAATAAACCTATAAAGGAGCACCAATATGTTTGGCAGCAAACTTCTCAGTGAAAACATCAGAGGTAGCCAGGCAAGATTTTCTCAGTGAAAATCTTACAGGCCAGAAGAGTGGCATGACATATCAAAAGTGCCAAAGGAAAAACTTTAATCTTAGAATATTATGTCTTACAAAAATATCCTTCATACATGAAAGAGAAATAAACGCTTTCCCAGACAAACAAAAGTTGAAGGATTTCATTAACACCAGACCTGTTCTATAAGAAATGCTGAAATGAAAGAAAAGAGTGTGTTAATGAACAATAAAATTATCTAAAGGCATACATCTCATTGTAATAGTAAGCACACAAGCACATACTGTAGCCGCATGTATGAACTACTTATATCTTGAGTAGGAAGACTGAAAGAGAAACCTATCAAAAATAACTACAACAATTTTTTGAGAGGTAGATAGTATAAAAAGGCATGGAAGACAACAAAAAGTTAAAAAGCAGAGTGGAATGGCATTGAAGGACAGAATTTCTGTCCTTTAGATTTGTTTCTCTTTCCTTGTTTGTTTGTAGACAGAGTTGCCATATGTTTAATATAATTGGTTAAAAATGTTTTTTGTAAACCTCCTGGTAACCTCAAGTCAAAAAACCTATAACAGATAAACAAAAAATTAAAAAGCAGGTGGTGCCTGTGGCTCAAGGAGTAGGATGCTGGCCCCATATACCAGAGGTGGTAGGTTGGCTCCAGCCAAAAACTGTAAAAAAGAAAGAAAAAAGAAAAAGAAAAAAATGAAAAAAAAATCGAAAAGCAAGAAATTAAATTACACTACCAGGAAAAAAAAATCACTTTTGCTCAGGGTAGATGGGTAGTGAAAACTTCAGCAAGGGTGTCATCAAGGTGCTTGAATTTAACCACCACCATGTCTAGTAAAAGGGAAAAGATGAAGAAGTGCCCTCAGTGTGTGATATCCAAAGTATTTGCCATATTTGACCAGTCACAGATTCAAGAGTTCAAAGAGGCTTCAATCAAAACAGAGATGGTTTCATTGCCAAAGATTTGCATGACGTCCTTGCCTCACTGGAGAAAAATCTAGCTAATGAGTATATGGATATGATGAATCAGGACCCATCAGTTTCACCATGTTCCTCACCATGTTTGGTTGAGAAGTTAAATGGCACAGATCCAGAAGATGTCATCAGAAATGCTTTTGCTTGCTTTGATGAAGAAGCAACTGGCACTATTCAGGAAGATTACCTGAGAGAGCTGATGATAATGATGGGAGATTGGTTTACAGGTGAGGAAGTGGATGAGTTGTACAGAGAAGCACCTATTAACAGAAAAGGAATTTCATTTACATGCATCCTTAAAGCAAAAGACAAAGATGACTGAAAGAACTTCAAATTCCATCCAAGTATTCTTTGGGTGTTTCCAAGATTTTCTCATAAAGCCTACTGCATGTCCTTAGTTTTACAGGTTTTGCTTTTCCTGTTATATTTATTCTCAGCCATTTTGGGCATATGTGCCTTTGTAATCTTACTGGGAATGGGACTTTTTATTACATTCAGAATAGAATGTATAGTATTCTATACAGAATAGAAAATACAGTAATTTAACTTAACAGCCCCCTCCCCCAATAACTGCAGTCTACAGAGTCCTTATATTTTTTCCAAGAAAGTTATTCACTCAACTTTTTTCTGAACCATAAATAACTTTTACAATAAAAAAAGAAAAAAATCACTTTTAAAAAAAGGAAGACAGGAAGGAAGGATGAAAGAGATGACCACAAACAACCAGAAATCATATAATAGCATGGCAGCAGTAAGTCCTTACCTATCAATAATAACATTGAATGTGAATGGACTAAACTCTGCAGTTGCAATACATGGAATGGCTAAATGGATTTTTTACAAAAAGAGCCAACTACATTTTGTTTGCAGGAAATCCACTTCACGTATAAAGACACACATAGACTGAAAGTAAAGGGATAGAAAAGATATTCCATGAAGATGGAAACTAGAAAAGAGTAGGCATAGGTATATTTATCTCAGATAAAATTGATTTCAAGACAAAAACTGTAGAGACAAAAAGGTTATTAAATAATGATAAAAGGGCCAATTCAGCAAGATGACATAACAATTCTAAAAATATATGCACCCAA
>CAUYQV010001071.1:0-37713 GCA_963574575.1 Galagoides demidoff
GGAAATTGCTTTTACTCTCTGAAGCACTTAAAAGTCACGTAATTGCCTCTACTGTATAATAGGAGTAATCTATAAAAATTCTTTATTTCCATAGTGATGGAACTCCATTTTTCATACATTATATTACTCTCTTACCAAATCTTCCTCTATTGTGTACCATCCCCCATACTTACGTGGAAGATGAGGGGTAGAAAATTAGGGTATTTTCTGAGCCAGTCACATATTTTATCTTACCTAATCATAAAAAAAAATATGGTAGGTTTTCTTTTTTTCTGTAAGAAAATAGATTCAGAAGACACAAATGTTGGGTAATTAAGTTGAAGAAGCAGTATTTTATTGTTGTTGTTTGGGGGGATTCATTGAAGGTATGAAGAACCAGGATACACTAATTGCATTTGTTAGGCAAAGTCACTCTTATAAATACCTTCCTCCCCCAAGAGGTGTGCCAACCACCATGACTCCCAACCCCCTCCCTCCACTCCCCTATTCTCCCACCCCTCACCATGCACTAGGTCATCAATTGTCCTCATATCAAAACTGAGTACATTGGATTCTTGCTTCTCCATTGTTGTGATGCTTTACTAAGAAGAATGTGTTCCACCTCCATTTAAGTTAGTACAAGAGATGTATAGTCCCCATGTTTTTTAGTGGCTGAGTAATATTCCACAGAAGAAGCAATATTTAAACACAAATCTACTTCATCCTTTCCATTCTACTTTTCTTTGACTATAAAAAAATTCATTGAGCATTTGAATTGATCAATAAAGGCTTAAAAGCTATTAATATCTAGTTTAGGTAAACTTCCCATTTTAAAAGAAATGTTTACAATTTTTTGAACTAAATGCAAATGGTGTGATAAATATCGGGACTGATTTAGGACTCAAGGATTAAGAGGTACTGAATCAAAACAGCCTTCTAGCATCCTGAGATTAAGAGATTAATTGTAGCATTAGGAATCCACCTACCTAGGCTAGTCTGGTCTAATATGAATGTATGGTGTGTATTGCATTTGAAGTCTGATCCTGGACTTGGTTTTAGGTTTCAAAAATACACATACTTATACACAATACTCTATCTATCTATCTATCTATCTATCTATATATATGTATATCATGCATACGATATAGTGTGTGTATATATGTATACACTAACTTCTTTAGAGATTGAGTTTTATGAAAATTCTAACTATATTCTACTGAAAAATTTGGCTTCCAATAATGCCAGACTTCTACACATAATAGGGATTTCCCTATTTTTTCTGTAGGGAACTTTACCTGTTCATCATTAGAAGTATTTTTGAGTTTGCACTATCCTTGAGGCCAGTTAAATGTTATCTGGGTTTTTTCCCATCGTTATCAAACTAAGCTGTTGTGGGTATTTTGGTTAACCCTTTGATGGGGCAGCATATTTAATCCAATAGTACGTTGACTATTTCACAGTTAAAGTATGAATTACCCAGGGGCTGCACCTATGGCTCAAAGGAGTAAGGCACCTGCCCCAGATGTCAGAGGTGGTAGGTTCAAGCCCAGCCCCAGCCAAAATGTGTAAAAAATAAAAAAGGTAAAAAAAAAAAAAAGTGTGCATTACCCATAAACCAATGATTAAAAGAGATGAAATATAGTCACTGGAAATTTAGTTGTAGAGATATTTTATTGTTGATGGGTTGCCTGTGAAAACATTTTATTTTCTCTATTGCAATATACTATCAAAGTAATGGTCATAACTGTACAAATAAATACAAAATAAAAACAAGAGGCTTAATTCTCCGTATTAAAAATAATGGAAGACAACCTGCTCTCTCTTTTCTTAGAGCATTTACTTTCAGAAAACTTTAACCATGCAAGTACTCTCTTTTCTCTTTGAAATGTGTGTAAATCCTTTTGAAAACTAGACAGACTTTGATAACCCAGGAAAATCTCCAGGACATGGGAGTCATCTCTTTGAAATGTAAACATTCAGAGAAATAGCATCTTCATCTCCCGGCAGCTATAACAAGGTGGGAGCCTAACTTCAGTGGGTACCTTGCTCCCAGTTGCAAAACGACTCCCTGTCATCAAAATATGAAAAGTTTGTTTTTCCTTTGAATAAAGCCAGTTAGTTAACATGGATGCTCATCCCACCTAATAGGTAAATCTAGGTTTAACTATGTGTGACCAATGGGGCTGCCAAGTCCTCTTACTTGAGAACGAGCTATTGTTTATCTTGAAAATATGTATGTAATGGGTTGCATTTGTTTGCCTATGGAAGAAGGTCAAATGTGTTTCTGTCTTTTCGGCCTCTTGGTGGATACCTGGGAGGAGAATCATAGTCACATTTAAAGCTTATTTCATCTAGGTTTGGGAAAGACTATTTAAAATTATATTTTCCTACCACAGCTCTCTGGATTATTTTTAAATGTGTAGGGTTTTGCAAAAACGGATAGGGAAGAAGGGTCAGCAAGTCCTTTAACCTACTTACTTTGGGTCATTTTGGGGACTGAAGTGATCTCAATCCTTGCGGGCTGAGTGTACCAGCATAGTTCTCCTTTCTATCTTTGCAAATGTTGTTCTTCCAACATTACCTGCTGAGCACGTTTCGCTGAGTATACTATGAGGAGAGTTTAATACAGCAGACATTCAATCTGCTGTGTTCTATTTAGCGATGATGGATTCAGTGCTTTTCCTTGTGGACTTGAAGTTACGGGACCAATACTTTTTTACAAAAATCATGCAAAAACACGAGGTGTTTTAATTCCAGACTGTGACATAAACGTAAGGGTTTGTTATTAGCATTTTCTAAAAATTTGTCTGTTCGGAGACTCATTTTGCTCATAGATTGGTTGGAGAAGAATTAAAAAGCTATTTCACATGTTTTAATGAAAGTCAAACGGAAATAGGATTTGATTTTCAATTTGTTAGTGCTTAACAAACCTTTTTTAATTTTTCTTTTTAGTAATGGATCTCTTTTAAAAATGAGTTCGGTGACCATTATGTGCCACTATCATTGTTGCGGTAGATTGAGTCTCCTCTGAATGTAGAATTAAGTTAAACCGTGAATATTTCAATGCCCGGTTCTCTCTTGACTCATTTAACCAGTACAATTGGCATTTTTAGCAAAACTATTTTACCTCCTGTGTAATTCTTATCTTCCACAACACCCATTCTTACCCGGGGTGTCCCTGAGTAGATTCAAAAGAAAGTGGTTTTCTTCACAATGAAGCATCTTTTTTAACCCAAATCAATTAGTTGTATTGAGTGTTTACTATGTGTCAGGTATCATCCTAGTACTGAAAAAAACAGTATGAACTATAACAAAGTCTACTGGGACCATGAAAGCCGGGTGATCTATACTGAATTGTTGCTATTCCAGAAGAAAGGAGCCAGCAGGAACAGTTCTGTAAAACGAACAGTTGGCAAAAAAGTTAAGCAAAGAAGCTACCGAGGGGAGTGGGGAAGAACTTTAACCCAATCCTACAGAGGAAGCTGGGGCCCCAGAGGCACAGACAAGCCTGGTGCTTGACTTTTATTCTGTTCTGAGTCAAGCCTCTTTCACAAGTGTTAAAAGCAATGTGGGGTCTTTGCCTCAGGAGAAGAAAGACTGAAAGAATTTCTCAGTATAGTCTAACTTATTAGAACAGACAGCGTTTCCAGGCAGAATGGGAAGATCTGTACATAGGTGCCTGAGTGTCTGTGTGAGATTGTGTGTATAAAACGAGGGCAGCGTGGTTCTGTAAAGGAATAAAATATGTCATAATATTAATTTCAGAAAATAGGTTAATATGTGCTCATAAAATAATTGCATTAAATTATAAATACCTTAAATAGCATTTTTTGACCTTAGTTTCCAATATGGTAAATGTGAATAGATATGAACTGTGTAGCTATAAAACCATATAAATTTCCAACCATTTTGGAGGATAGAGAGGAGTATGAAAACCAACACGTTTGAGAACCTCTGTAGTGTCACTAAAGGTCTCCTCTGATTTGGGGGATAAAGGATAAATAAAAGAAAAAAGGATGAATAAAAGAAGTGAGTAAATGATAAGAGGTTATAATCTCTGTTTTTTTTTTTTCTTTTTTCTTTTTTAAGGCTGCTATAGTTGGGCTCAGGTATAATCACAAGTTGTGCACCTGGGGTGTCACTTGGCTAGAGTGACAAGTGTGAAAAGCCCACCAGATGGAAATGGGGAGAGAGGCGTTCCCCTCCTACCTCAGAACTGACCCATTTACAAAAACCCTATCAATGAGGCAGGTGGATTGCCTGAGCTCAGGAGTTTTAGACAATCCTGAACAGTAGCAAAACCTAGTCTCTAAAAAACAGCCAGGTGTTGTGACAGGCACCTGTAGTCCCAGATACTTGGGAGGCTGAGGCAAAAGGATCACTTGAGCCCAAGAATTTGAGGTGGTTGTGAGCTATGACGCCAGAGCACTTGACTGAGAGCAGCAAAGTGAGACTCTGTCTGAAGACCAAACAAAACAAACAAACAAACAAAAACCCTACCAAGATATCTCTAGGAACTCACTGTAACCTATAAGAACAGAAACAATCCCATTTCTTGTAGTTCCCTCAATAAAGATGCAGTATACTTACGTAGTGGTGTTGAAGTGTCCTAAAGGGCCTGGAATTAAAATAAACTTGGACCCACACTGATGCAAATAATTAGTGCTTTTATTCACACCAGGGGGGCTGTTGCACTAAGACAAGCGGCCCTTCCAATGCAGAGTGTTCTGTCGTTTATACCTTTTTTTTTCTGCATAGCTTAAGTGAGCAAGGTGGGTGAGGTGCGTTGCCATTGGCCAGGTTTCAGTTTGGTTGTCAAGGGATACATTTCAAATCACAATGGTTACAATCTTATAACAGTAATTGATTAATGGATACATCTTAGATCACAATAGTCATCATTATACAACGGTAATCAATCAATGGATATGTCTTAGATCACAATGGTTAACAGTAATCAGTCAGGCCCTGGTGAGTTTTCTACCATTGTTCACCTACTGAGAACCTGGTGGTAGTGAAACTTGGGACTTTCCGTGCTTCTTCGAATTCTAGAGATCATGGGAACATGGCTGGGAAAAACCCATAGAGTGGAGGGGCTGGGGAAAGGGAGAGGGCAGGAAGTTGCCCTGGGGAAATGGGAGGAGGGGAAGGAGGCGGAGGGAGCAGAAGCTCACAACAGTGTTATTTTAAACTAAACCTCTCACCATTACTTTTGTTGAATATATTAACAGTTCACTTATATGTATCACCCAGCGCACATCAGATATGCTGAGTACTTTACATGGGTTCCATCAGCTACTATTAAATAAACTTCAGGTAGTTTCTATTATTTTTCCCGTATTTGCAAATGCTCAGAAAGATTGTTGTTTGCTAGAAATGGCACAGAATTAGTTAAATGGTAGAGCAGGGTTGAAACAGAGGACACCTAATTTCAAATCCATCTTTCTCTTCTTTTTTCTTTCTTCTCTCCCTCCTCTCCTTCTTTCCCTCCCTTCATTTCTTCCCTTATCACAGATATGTATCCCTTTTTTTTTTTTTTTTTGCAGTTTTTGGCCAGGGCTGGGTTTGAACCTCCCGCCTCTGGCATAAGGGGCCAGTGCCCTACTTCTTTGAGCCACAGACACCACCTGATATGTATCTTTTGAAACAATCCTCACTAGATCATAAAATGTAATACTTTTGAAACATCTTGACCATTCAGTGAGATTACCTTAATTGGAGGGAGCAGCTCGTCTTTTTATTTGCAAAGTATTTCATATTTTCTCTGGTGACTTCATTAAAATGTTGACTCTGATCATAATATACCAAGTGTTCTCACTGCTACAGACTTACTTATTTGGTAAAGTGGCAGCAAGAAGTTAAGAATCGGTCAAATCATTATGTATTCTTCCCCTGTAAAAAACAGTGAGGGATGGCGAATATTTTTCTTGGCTTGTCTGTGAAGCTACCTCTGGAGAGACTTCCCTTCTCCCTTAAATATTTGTTATGCAATTATAATCTTGCTACAATAAAAGTCATTCCAAGAATCCTTGGTGGGGAAAAAAAATACCTGACAAAAGAAAAAAATTAGAATGAGGGGTGGAATATAAAGGGAGATTGGGTGGTCCTACTCTGGCGCGGGTAGTAGAGGTACTGGGGGTCACTGGGGTGTGTGCCTGAATCGAATTTACTGCCAACTGGCAGGTCGGCTCCTGGACTCCTGGCTGCAGCCCGGGCTTTGTACCCCTTTTCATCTCCCCCTGACTCTCGGGGCCCAGGACTTCTGCTTTCCTTCATTATTCCTCATTAAAAATATGCTTTTGAAGATGACAGTACAGTAAGTCCCCTCTTATCAGTACTACCGAGAGTCAACTGCAGTTCAAAAATAGGCAAGCACACGGCAAGGAGATAGCGAGAGAAAGAGCAACCACATCCACCTGACCTTCGTTACAGTATATTATTACTATAGGTGTTCTATTTTATTATTAGTTACTGCTGTTAATCTCTTACTATGTCTAATTTGTAAATTAAACTTTGTCATAGGTGTGTATGTAGAGGAAAATACAGGGTCCATATGGGGCCTTTTTTTTTTTTTTGCAGTCTGTGATTTCAGGCATCCACTGGGGGTCTGGGACTATATCCCTTGCACATAAGGGAGACTGTTGAGTTAGTTTGTAGTGGTATCACAAAATACCCCAGACCAAGTGGTGTAAACAACAGAAACTTACTTTGTCACAGCTTTGAAGGCTAGGAATTTAAGATCAAGAGGTAGGCAGGTTTGATTTCTCCGAGGCCACCCTCCTGGCCTTACTAGTGGCCCCTTTCTCACTGTGTCCTCCTGTGGTCTTTCCTCTCTGTGCCGCAAATCCTGTTCTTATTTATCTTAATTTCTTCTTCTCATAAAAATACCAGGCTGGATTAGGGCCTACCTCTAAGGTCTCCTTTTAACACAATCATCTCTTCAAATGCCCTATATCCAAATCAGCTCACATATCAAAGTACTGGGCTTCAAAATGTACCTTCCCTCAAAATGGACTTTCCATAGAAATATCAAATATTTCGTATACTTCAGTATTTTATGGGGATCAATTATAGATTTTTAAGTCTATTGAAATCACTGATATTTGTGAAATATGTTATCTCTCCAGTACATTTAAAATACAAGAATTAATATTACACAATATAGTTAAAACATAAATGCTGCGAGGTGTCAGACAAGGAGAGTGCTCATCGCCACGTCCTTAAAGTAGTATTTAAGTGACATAAGACAAATATAACTTTTTATATGATGTCAGTAATGATAGTAGAAATATAATCATTTTTTTCTAAAGTTCACTTTTAATCTACTCCTTATTGCCTTCAGGTAGGAAAATCTGAAAGCTACTTCCTGCCAGTTTATGTTCTAGCAGAACGTTTTTAGTGCTGAAATTCTTTCTGTCTTTTTTTTTATTTTTATTTTTTAGTACTGAATTTCGTAGAAGCAAATCTCTTGAGAAATGACCTAGCAGAAAGCAGGTTACGGTAAATTCTAACGTGTTGTATGTACTCCGACACCAAAAGATGGAGTTTGAGTTTGCTTTGGAAAAAGATTGTACTATATCCTACCATGTCCCCAATTCATCCATTATTTTTCAGCCTTTCCCCAGCTTGGAATGCTGCAGGATCTGCAGGGCTACTGCTTGCTTCAACTGAGTATCAGGTACGTCATGTAACTAAATTACAAGTGTGGACCAAGTGCGTGTACTTATTTTCCATTGCTTACTATGTGAAGGAAATAATAGAAGCATATGTCCCCAAGCCTATTGCTCAATAGATTCACATAGTGAAGTTAAAATGTTTGGTTAGAAAATCAATATTGTTACACTAAGCATTAAGTATGGTAAACTATGAGAATTGTGAGAAGCTGTGCATTCACTTAAAATCAATGCGTATTCAAACGCATTCAAAATCCAGGGAGTCAGGAAATAGATAAAACTACAACTTTAAATAGTAACCTAGGGAGAATTAACCAGCATCCCAGCTTTTGCCACCGTGGGAAGAATCAATGAAGCACACAAACAAATAAATAATAGAAGCAACGCAATATTTGAGGTAACCTGAGATTCATCTGCAGTGAATTTGAGGACAGTGACCACTATGCAGTATTGACAACTATATTAAGAATCCTCTGTGCATGGGAGGTACCTGTGGCTCAAGGAGTAGGGCATTGACCCCATAGACCAGGGGTGGCGAGTTCAAGCCCGGCCCTGGCCAAAAACTGCAAAAAAAAAAAAAAAAGAATCCTCTTTGCAAGGATGTAATACTAAGCACAGAAGAGAATAAATGGGAACATAGATTTAGAACTTTACCTGGTAAGAGTAACAGGATTTGAACAAAAGGTGGAAGAATATACCGCTAGAGTTACTTCTCTTAAAATACAGGGAATAAGCCATATAAGATTGCCCTTCAAACGCTACACTTTTAAATGAACACACCATGGTGTGTAGCACAATTGTGCTAAATTGCTTGAGTCCCAGATTAGATTTTAACCCAATAAAATCTACACCATATTTATAGCGGAAGTGTGTTGCTTGCAACAGAAGTGTGCCAATGTGTCCTCACAAAAACTGTTGTCTCCCCCTTGTATATGTATTCTTTTTCTTTTGGGGGACAGGGGTGGCCTTGCTTCCTTCCTTCCTTCATTTTGTACTAACCATTTTACTATATATGTAGCCCATAATATCATGTTGTTTGCTTTAAATATACACAATCAAATTAATATTAAAAAGAATGAGTTGCAGTTCTTTTGGTTTTTTTGGCCAAGGTTGAGTTTGAACTCGCCACTTCCAGCATATGGGGCTGGCGTCCTACTCCTTTGAGCCATAGGTACCGTCAAAGAGCTTATTTTTGATATTGAATAATTTTTTTTTTTTTTGCAGTTTTTGGCCAGGGCTGGGTTTGAACCCTGGGTTTGAACCAGCTGGCGCCCTACTCCATTGAGCCACAGACACCACCCTAATAGTGAATAATTCTAAATGATTTAGATCTATAATTATTAGATTGAGATCTGTAATTCTTTAAAAATATATTATATATAATCTATAATCATAATTACATAGTATATATAATAATTACATATAATTAAATATATAAACATATTATATATAAAACTAATAAGAACTATATTATATAATAGTCTTTTATATATAATTTATATTATATAATATAATGTATACATAATATTATATACAATTTTATATATATTATATATTACATTGTATGCAATATTACATGCTGTATTGTATATATAGACTATAGTATGCAATATTGCATATAACATATAATATATATAATTGTATCTAATAGTCTTTAAAGAATTATGAGTCTCAACCAAATAATTATGGGTCTAAATCATATATATAAAAATATCTCAAATATGAGCAGGTACCTACTTTTTTCTAACTTTTATAAAAGAAAAAAAAGGCCTCAATTACTAAAACCACAAAGGCAGAAATAACAAGACTATAACATTGGAAAGTTCACCATTTTCCTTGTAAAATAACCTCTTTAATACCCTAGCAAACTTTTTGACTTGAAGAGTCATAGTTTGTTTCATTAGAGTCTCAGTCTCTCTCTCTCTCTCCATGTTTTTCTCCCTTATAATATTCAAACATAATTAGAAAAATTATTTGTGGAATAATCTATAAATTTTGTCATATGGCTCATTATAAAATTGTAATAACTGATTTTTTAATTGCTGAAGACAGCCTCTATTTGATTCACTTTATGAAGGCTTACAAATTAGTGTACAAAAAAGCCCCAGTTTAAATCTGTGCTCAAATCACTCTAAGGAATGTGCTCTAAGGGATCTATTCTAAGGGAGACAATCTAAAGAGTACTATCTCCATTGAAAATTACTTTTGGGGAGTCAGGAGAGTAACAAAATAAGGACATGGAGATTATGTATTCAGTCCTCGCACTTCAGTAATTCACTATACATTTTATGAAATGAATGATACAATATCAATCTGCTAAAGAAATGATTTTTAAATTGCCGTATAAAATCAAAATAACCCTTTCGCAAATGACATTTCATGCAAAATCTGTTACAGGACAGATAAAAGTAGTAATGGTCTGGATGAAATATATCATTGTTCCCAAAGCCTTACCTTGCTGTCAAACAATGAAAAGTCTTCAGGACTACAGGGTTCTGCAACACATAATATGAAATCACTAAACTAAAATAATCCACAGCAATCCCATTTGCCACATGGAAATATCATGTGCAACAATTAAACAAAGTCAGTGCTTATCAGACTTACTCTTATCATTGCTTCTGAAAATTTTATAGTCTTTTCACTTTAGATAACTCCTACCATTGAGATGGAAGATACATCCTCCTCTTAACTCTTTTGTCCTAGACTAGGGTTCAACAAAATTTTCCTGTAAATGATCAGATAGTAAATATTTTGGGCTTTTCAGTTTATACAGTCTTTTTGCAGCTACTGAACCCTGCCAGAGTAGCTCAAAAGATGCTGTCAACTGTAAGTAGAATAAATAAATAAAGAGCATAGTTATGTTCTAATAAAAATCTATCTTCAAAAATATACGGTAAGACATGATGTCACCAAAAATTACAGAGGAGGTGGCTTCAAGGGCCTGTCCCTGTATAGAATCCCCCCCCACCTCCAAATTTAGCAAAAACTGTCGGAATCAACTCACTCAAAACTCTGAAAAATATTCAAAGATTATAGCAACCAACCAAGTACTGAATCAAGTAAAAGGCAACTTAAGAATGACACGAAAGCTTTGTGTCATTTTTATTTTCCCTTGTTTCATGTGTAGTACTTCCCTGGGACTGTGGCATTCTTGAAGAATGTAGCCCACATTCCTAGTGGGAAACACTGGCCCTTGATGATGAGGGAGCAAAGCAGATGTTATTCTCAGAAATGTGTGTGTGTGTTTGATTTGTCTGAGTGCTACCTACAAAAAAGACACAAGGAGCTTGCTTGCCTTTGTCTAACCTAACTCAAAATACTCTCAGTGAAGAGAACAATTATGTAGAGGACATTCCTTTTATACATCATAAGCAAATAGACAACCCACTGCCAACTGCAGCAGAAAGATTACCTGCAGTCCAGGTAAACAATAGATAAGTTGAAGCCTGAGAGGAAAAGCTGGAGAGTTTCTTTGAGAATTAGGGCATTGAAAAACACCTGTATATATCAGGGAATTTAGAAAGTAACAACAAGTCCAGAATAGGATATATGCTGAGAAAAGGGAAAAGAGACCCTAAGCTTTCACCTTGGGCTGAACTGTAGGCTCAGGGCAGCAGAAAGTGAGAGCTTAGGTAGAGCTGTAAATAGCAGGATTTAGCATTGAAGTGATGCTTCAACACACAGCCAATCTGCTGAGAATAGGAAAGTATTTTTTTGTTAAATTAATTCTTTGAGACGACTTCAATGTTTGAGGAAATCTCTGTCAAAATGCTAATAGATCATAAGTTAAAGAAACAGAGAATTCAGAGACCAGACATGATGAAAAATACAGAAAATAATTTTATAAGACATTAAACAAATAGCCATAACCCATAACAAGCCATAGAAACATACCCTGAGGAGGGAAAAGAATCAAATTTTCAGAATTACCACAAGTGTAATGTTCAAAATGTCTGGTTTGCAATAAAAACATAAAGTGGGAAGAAAGCTGAAAGTATAGGCCATTTATAGAAGCAATTAACAGAAACTACCTCAGGAGAAATCAATAGCATTTAAATCAATAGTATTTAGCATGCTCCAAAAACTAAAATGATACCAAGTACAGAGAGTTGAATAAAAAGAGTTAAAAAGCATATAAACAAATAGTCAATATCCATAAAGAGATACAAATTAAAGAAAAATCAAGTAGAATTCTGTAGTTAAATATACAACAAGTAAAGTAAAAAATTTACTAGAGAATTTTAATAGTACCTATGAAAAGGCAGAAAAAAATAGCAAAATTGAAAATAGATCGAAGTTACCCACGTGAGGAACAGACGAATGAAAGAATGAAGAAAAACAGAGCAAAGATTCCTGTGGGACACTATGAAGAATACCAACACAAATTTAATAGGAGTCCCAAAAAGAGTAGAGACCAAGAAAAAGGAAATTATTTACAGTAATAAGAGCTAAAAAATCCCAAATTTGATAAAAAGACATGTATATCTACACACACTGAAACAACATCATAACCAAACTGTCAAAAGTGAAAGGCAAGGAAAGGGTCTTAAATTCAGTAACAGAAATGAACCATCATGTTCACTTCTCTCAAGGGGTACTCAAAAAGACTAAAAGGTAATTTCTCAGCACACACTACTGAGGTTGAAAGGCAGTCAAATGATATATTTAAAGTGCTGAAAGAAAAAAAAAAAGAAACCCTGTCAACTAAAAAGACAATATTATTATATTTTTCGTTATGAACTCTTCCTTTTCCCCCATGCGATTAAAAGACAAATGCATAAAACAAATATCATATGGCTATGTAAATGGGTAGCACTGTATAAAGATGAAAATTGTGATCACAACAATACAAAGGAAAAGGGATGAGGGGGTATAGGAGTAGTGCTTATGTATCCTTCTGAACCTAAGTAATATTAATTCAGAGTAGCTTATTATAAATTTTAGAGATTGGCTTGGTGCCTGTGGCTCAAGCGGCTAAGGCGCCAGCCACGTACACCTAAGGTGGCAGGTTCGAATCCCCAGCCCGGGCCTGCCAAACAACACTGATGGCTGCAACCAAAAAATGGCTGGGCATTGTGGCGGGCACCCGTAGTCCCAGCTACTTGGGAGTCTGAGGCAGGAGACTCGCTTGAGCCCAGGAGTTGGAGGTTGCTATGAGCTGTGATGCCATGGCACTCTACCCAGGGGGATAGCCTGAGGCTCCGTCTCAAAAATAAATAAATAAATAAATAAAATAAATCAGCATATATTTCGAGAAAAATTTACTAGTAAGATGATGAGAAGCAAAATCTGTTAAAAAGCTTCCTGATCACACAGAGATGAAAAAATTCTTGACTCCACTTATTGACCCCATATTCATGCTTCAATTATTGTCAGTAAAGTATTTCCCTTTTATCCTACATCACCTTCCTAGCCTGACAGCTAATGATGCTTCCATCAGGTGGTGAAACACTCGCCTAAAAATGAAAACAAAATCTAATGTCCTGAATCCCTTCTATCCAGGTTTAAGGAATAATTTTAGGTACTTGATCAACAATATTAACTCATATAAGCTGCTGGGATGTTGCTCAAAACAAAACATCTGTTTTGCAGATATTCTGGTTCTGTGGCCTTTGCTTGGCAGGATGAAGTTTGTGGAAGGGCTTCTGCAAACTGAACATCAGGACATTTACCTGATTTAGACTAGAGGGGGAAGGGAGCAGGACACTTCAGCACTGAACCACGCTGACTTCATTTTTTATACTTGGAGAAAAAAATTCCACCTCAGAATATCCAGTTTATAGAACTGGAAACTTTAGAATTGCAAATCTAATTGTGCTTTTTAATCTGAAATATAATCTGTTCAGAATTGAACATGTGTGGGTTTTTTGTTTTGTTTTGTTTGTCATATTCTGAATCATTCAGTTTCCAGGTTTGGGAAGAAATATTTTTGGAGAAGAATCCAATGAGTTTACTAACGACTTGGGTAAGTGTAAGAACCTGAATGTGTTTTGTGACTGGATTATCATAAGATATTCTACTCTCCAATTTATACCAGGAAAGAGATGGATGCTTGGAAGCCTCTTAATAGAAACGATATATTTGAATGTTAAGGTGCATTCAATTTCTATCTCAGAATATCATGCCATTTAACTCAGGTAGAGAAATGTACTATGTTAGAATAATTTAGTGAGTCCATGTATCATTTTAGATATCAATCTATAGATTTAGATAAGATTTTATAAATTAGTCTTTGGGAAAATTGCATGGCCCTTTGGGAATCTAATGTAAGTTATCAGCACCCCAAAGATGTACATCTACACAATTGTGCAGACAATTTCAGATCCTAGCTTTAAACCCATTCGTGGACTCCCTCGGGAGCCCGTGGTCCTTGGCTAAGAGTATAGAGCAGGCCCTGGCTGAGACAGATACTGTGTGATCTGGAACAAATCCCCTCATCGTTTCCCTGGGTCTCAGAGCCTCATCAAAGTACTGGGGCTAACTAAAAGATTCCATTTAGTGCCAAGTTTTAAGTCTATTTAGTTTCCCATGGGCAGATTCTCCTTTAATAAACTTTCATATTCCCTGTGGTTATAGAGGAAATTATCACAATCTCCATCAGATTCTTTTCAGAATAACATTTTTTTTAGTTTGTATTTTTTTGTTTAATGGTAGAAGATTAAATAGTGAATGGTAAACACTGATCATATGACAGATAATTAAATATCTAGAAGCACATTTACAAAGAAAAAAATGAATTTCTAGACTGAATTTTTAGTCTTCTTCATTAGCTATGTATGCTAGTTTTATGACACTCAGTAAGAAAAGGAAATCTCATTTAAACCTGTGAAGGTTTAAAAAAACCAAAACTCTGATTGACACATAAGAAATCCTACATTTGAGCCAGGCAGGGTGGGTGATGTCTGTAATCCTACTACTCTGGGAGGCCAAGGTGGGAGAATTGCTTGAAGCCAGGAGTTCAAAACCAGCAAGAGCAAGACCACCATCTCTACAAAAAATAGAAAAACCAGTTTGGCATGGTGGTGCCCATCTATAGTCCCACTTGAGAGGCAGATGCAGGAAGATTCTTTGAGCCTAGCAATTTGATGTTGCTGTCAGCTAGGCTGACACCATGGCTTTCTAGACGGGGTGACAGAGCAAAACCCTGTCTCAAAAAAAAAAAAAAATTCTATGTTTGACTATCATAAACAGTTATTTTAATACTTCATTTATCTAGAATTAAAGAGGCAAACAGTATTCCACATCCATTTTCCTGTTTGTTGAAAGGGCAGAGAATAATCCTGGAGAGAAGAGGGGAGATGACATCTGCTGTCCATGCAGACAGGACAGATCATAGGAAGGAATTGGATTGCATTTCCCTCTGTGATGGGAAGTCACTAGCACATTTTAAGCAAAGGAGTGATACGATTTGCTCCTTTGAATGATCTCAAGACTTTTGCTGATTCCAAAGTAGGTGTTGAGCAGAAATCATTAGCATTATTATTCCCCAACTCTAAAAGTCTAATTAAATTTGAATTTAACTTAATTGACTATTTCATGCTGATTCCACCATCATTGTAATAGGTTCAGACTGTGCTGCACAATTTTACTGATCATATAATCACCTCAAGATCTTGTTAAAAATTCGCTAGGTCTGGGGTGGGGCCTGAGATTCTGAATGTCTAATAAGCTTCCAAGTAATATAGATACCTCATCCTCAGAATAGATAGAGCAGCCAGGAGTATTTGCCTACATACCTAAAAAGCCCCAAAGTGCCATGCTTCCTTAATTTTTAATAGTTTTTTGTTTTCTTCATTCCTGTTATTTTTTGTTGCCATAAAGTTGCCTCTTTTTACCAGCTTCTTCCCTCACTTCTGTATGGAGTTGGGATCCAGATTAACCAAGGGTCTAAGAAGTATGTTCAAAGTGGTGATAGGCTGGGTGTAGTGGCTCATGCCTATAATCCTAGTGACTCAGGATGCTGAGATGGGAGAATCACTTGAGCTCAGGGGTTCAAGGTTGCAGTGAGCTATGATCATACCATTGGACTCCAGTCTGGGCAACAGGGTAGGATCCTCTCTCAGAGAGGAAGAGAGGTAGTATTACCACTTGGACTTGGTGACCTCTGATTTCATTTGGAGAAGCAACTTTGCTTATATTCTCCTTTTTAATGGATTTCACAGAAGAGAGCTATTCGTATGTATATCATTTAAAGTCATACAGTTTTACTACATTTAAAGATTAGTGTTCATCTTGTATAAACAATTTTCACGTAAAAGCAGTGTCATAAAAGGGGGTAGAATGTGCTGATTAAAAAACTCTGTTCTTTTCAGATACATAATCAGGCACAAACTGGTTGACCAATGTGTATTAAGTCAAAAGGCAAAATAAGTAAATAAAAGGCTAATGATCAAGGATTTGGGGATTCTTATGTAGTCTATGTATCTCTTAAATTGGATACAAAACGGTGCCTATGTGAACATTTTTCTGGGGAGGTCGTTTGATTCCTGGAACCCATCCTCACTATTCAGATTACACGCATGAGTGGACACTGTGATTTTTATGAAGTCCTTCAGGTGATTCTGGCAGTCAGCAGGCTTAGGAACCACAAGTATGGAGATATCACCCTCACCTAATCTAGGTGCATAGCTTCTGATGTTCTGTCTCTGTTCTTTCTCCACTGAAGCTCTTGAAATATAATAGCTTTTAGTTTGTATTTGCTCTAGGGGAAAAGATTACCTTGAGACTGTGTTCAACAGAGGAAGAAACAGTAGGGCTTCTTAGCAAAGTCCTTAATGGTAACAAGTCAGCATCTGAAGCACTGGCCAAGGTGGTTCATCAGGATGTTGCCTTTACTGACCCATCTCTGGAGTCAATTGAGATCAACATTCCACAGGACATTTTGGCAATTTGGGTGGATCCCATAGGTAAGTATGGGACAGTTGGTTTGCAAATAAGAAATAAATGAAAGCAATCCTTTTTTTTGGCTTCAAAAACTGAAAATTGAGAGTGTAGTTTGACTCTCCTACAAATTTTTAAAGTTATAAAGTTTTAAAATGATAAGCATTGAAGTGTCAGGTTATGATGTATATTATACATATATGTGTACATATGTACATCTCTATAACAGGTGCATGTATATACCAGACACATAATATATATATTATATACATATAGGCACATATATAAAAATGAATTAACTCATCTTTAAAAGACTTCCAGGGCTAGACTTGTGAGCAGATGAGAGAGTGAGGTGGTAGCAATTGAGTACACGTGCTATTTAAAGAGCATTTAGCTCCAGCAGATTATTGCCATGTGGCAGTACAGGCCAGATCTTCAGATTTTTAAAGAGAAACCAAAATCCAGACCTTTTTTTGTTTGTTTGTTTGAGACAGAGCCTCAAGCTATCGCCCTGGGTAGAGTGCTGTAGCATCACAGCTCACAGCAACCTCTAACTCCTGGATTTAAGCGATTCTCTTGCCTCAGCCTCCCGAATAGCTGGGACTACAGGTGCCCGCCATAACACCTGGCTATTTTTTGGTTGTAGTTGTCATTGTTTGGCAGGCCCAGGCCAGTTTGGACCCCATCAGCTCTGGTGTATGGGGCTGGAGCTTTAGCCGCTTGAGCTACAGGCGCCACCGCAAAATCCAGATTTTTACGTGTCAAATCCCAATTTTTAGCCATTAGCTCCTAATTCAGTTAAATAAAGAAACAATCAAAAACACTGTACAGGTGAAGCAAAACCAGCTGAATCTGACTCATGAGCAGTCAATGAATGCCGTGTAAACCTTATCATTAATTTTTGTAATTATTCTGGTAGAACCATAATCTATAACTCATTGTTTTAAAAATATAATGCTTATCCCCAATAGAACTATTAATGCAAAGTCTTGAATCTTAATTTTAAGAAGTCCCCCTTCTTTTTTTTTTCCTTTCCCATCTCCCTGACACATTCCACCCAATACAAGGAGACCCTTCATTATCCTGAACTCCCCTCAACTCTTCCCATCCTATAAGCACATTAACACGTTATATTAACAGTCACTATATATATATATATATATACCACATTATATATGTATATGTATGTATTAATGGGTTTATTCATCAGAATTCTATAACATGCAGCCAGAGATTATATATGGGATCCAAGAATGTTTCCCAAAATCTTTTATCTCTTAAGGGTAAATTGGCATCAGTTATGGTTTGTGGGGCACAAGGATCCCCTGTTTCTTGGTCCCATCCTGAACTGATTCTGTTTCATTTGGATCTTTTACTAGGCACATCCTGAACTGAGTGTTAACTCACTAGATGTTGGCAGTCACCTGCTGACATATATTAATACAGCTCTTAAGGGGAAACATGGCTCCTCTGCCTCTTCTTCACAGGAGCACCATTGATTTCTTCCTTTGGTGCCATCATTGTCTCTTTCTTCTAACTTGAGGGATCAAATAATAATTATAAAAGATAATTGAACCTGTGACAGATTCCTGGAATGAGCCTTTTTCCATCACACATTGAACTAGTCCTCTAATTAGTAACAGTTCTAAAATAATTCCACTATTATCCTAAGTTATTAGCTTTTCAGCGCTTTTGACAAGTGACAAATATTCGAGTGCTTATTACACACTGGATGCCACAGGAACTACAGACATGTCTTCTCCTTTCAGTTCTCACAGAGTAAGGAAATGAAACATAAACAGTTTAAAAGTGAAATACAAGCTGTCAAATAATAATCCAATACAACTGACATCCAATGGTAAAACCTGATTGGTCACTGAATTAGAAGAGACAAATGAAGTAGGACAGAGTTTATAAGATGGATTCATCATCATCTTCCAAATAATTGTTACCTGAATCCAAACACATCTGCTTCATTTTTCAGATTCAACTTACCAGTACATAAAAGGTTCTGCTGATGTCAAATCCAACCAAGGGATCTTTCCCTATGGACTTCAGTGTGTCACTGTTTTAGTTGGTGTCTATGACAGACAGACAGGGGTGCCCCTGATGGGCGTCATCAACCAGCCTTTTGTGTCACAAGACCTAAACACTCTCAGGTAAAAATAGATGCTTTTGGTACATTGTGATTTCTAGAACTTATCTGCTTGTTGGAATTTTCAATCCCAGATTTGGCATAATTTTATCTGGGGTAATGTACCTGCTAGTATTTTCAAAGAAATACCATCTTGGAGAAATTATGGTTTTACATGATTTCTGTTCCTTGTTTCTAGATTCCACTCAAAACCAGATGAATGGTGGTAACACTGCCTTCCAATACACATGGAATAAGACAGATGTCATCACCATTTAGCCAGTTGAACTTCTGTATAATTTTAGAAAAATTCAGCTAAGGCGCCTGTGGCTCAAGTGGCTAAGGCGCCAGCCACATACACCCAAGGTGGCGGGTTCAAATCCAGCCCAAGCCCACCAAACAACAATGACAGCTGCAACCAAAAAAAAAAATAGCCAGGTGTCGTGGCAGGTGCCTGTGGTCCCAGCTACTTGGGAGGCAGAGGCAGAAGACTTGCTTGAGCCCAGGAGTTGGAGGTTGCTGTGAGCTGTGATGCCACGGCACTCTACCCAGGAGGACAGCTTGAGGCTCTGTCACAAAAAAAGAAAAAAAAAATTTTGGAAAAATTCAAAATAAAATGTGAGAATTATCAAATGAAAAGATTAGTAGGTATCGCCAGCTTAGAACCTAATTATGGGGTAACTCCTTATAAATGCCATCGGCATCACTTCCCTTTCTGCCTCTTCCCTCTCCACCCTTTCCATGGCCCCTGAACAGAGTGGAGAGGATAGTCAGGACCCGGTGCCTCTGATCCATGGCCTGTGCTTTGGGATTGATTCCAGGGCATGGCAGAGCCCAGTGAAAGAAGCAGCTTGTAATTTTTTATTGAAATAAGTCATATTTTTACACTTACGTAGGACTGTATGTTTTTATTGAACTTTGAGTTTTATACTTATATTGGATGGTATGCTTTTATTGAACTTTGAGTTTCTTCAGGTGAGAATTGTTTGATTTTTAATAGTTAAAAGTTTTGGCCTCTGAAATTTTGATACTTTTCTTCTACCACTGCCTCTCCCAAACCAGAAATGTGTTTGTTACCTTTTAAAGGTCATGAAGAAATTTAAAAGAATTGGGACAATATGCAGACAGACTTGGAAGTGGTTAACTAGGTAGTTGCACAGATTCTGGAATGAGACTGCCTGGGTGCAAGGGCAGATTCTACCACTTACTAGCTGAGTAAGTGGGCCTCAGCAAGTTATTTATATTCTGTATGCCTCTGTTTCCTTACCTGTAAATAGTAAGTCAAGCATTGATAAATTTAAGGTGCTATTACTGTTGTTGTTACCAAAAACTATAACGTTAAAACATTGTAAGTCTATCTTTCTTGGTGTTAGAAGCTAAAGTAAAACCAGTGAATAAGAGAATGAAGAGGTGTTACCAAATGAAGAAAGTCTTGTTACAAGGATTGTAAAAAGATTTGCAAATTTAAAAGAGCTATCATTTATCTCAGGGGTCCTCATACTTTTTAAACAGGGGGTCAGTTCACTGTCCCTCAGACCGTTGGAGGGCCAGACTGCAAGTCCCAGGACAAGTCGGCTGCTAAGCAGGACAGGCAGCAGTGGCAAAAAATGTCCTTGGCGGGCTGCATGTGGCCCGCGGGCCGTAGTTTGAGGATGCCTGATTTATCTCGTCATCTTTTGCCCTATTACACTTTAAATGCCAAAAATGATAATGAAATTTTGCAGTAGTTCTGGAAGCTGGAAATGCCACAGATATATTAATGTTGTCCTACATTGATATGATAATACAGTAAAATCAAAAGCATCGTAACTCTGCAACAAGTGCATGCCTCTTAGTAACCTTTATGCATCAACTAGCTGCTTGGTATCTATTGCTAGACTTGAAAAGGTTGAGACTCACTGTGATATGTTATTGTTTATTTTTTTCATATTAAGTTTGAAGGCAACATGAATAATGGAAAACAAATGCGATAATCACCTACCAACTGAAATTTTCCTTCTACAGGTGGAAAGGACAGTGCTACTGGGGCCTTTCTTACCTGGGGACCAACATCCATTCACTTCAGCATGCCATCTCTGAAAGAAACAGTGGTGAGACTCAGCCTGGCAATACCAGCTCTGACGTGGAATTCTCTCAGCCTTTTTCAGCCGTCATTAGTACAAGTGAAAAGGAGACTGTCAAAGCCGCCTTGTCACGTGTCTGTGGAGATCGTGTGTTCCGGGCAGCCGGGGCTGGCTACAAGAGCCTTTGTGTTGTCCAAGGCCTTGTTGACATTTACATCTTTTCAGAAGATACCACGTTCAAGTGGGACTCTTGTGCTGCTCATGCCATACTGAGGGCCATGGGTGGGGGAATAGTAGACTTGAAAGAGTGCTTAGAAAGAAACCCCGAAACAGGGCTTGATTTGCCCCAGTTGGTGTACCATGTGGAAAATGAGGGTGCCACTGGGGTTGATCGGTGGGCCAACAAGGGGGGACTAATTGCATATAGATCCAGGAAGCGCCTAGAGACATTCCTGAGTCTGCTCATCCAAAACCTGGAACCTGTGGAGGCACAGACATAGACAGATTCTGACCTCAGTGCGTGTGTATATGTGTATAAACGGAACTGTGAAACTGCTTCCCATTATCTCTGTCTTTTGGAGATAGCATTGTCCTATTGCTGGTTAATATTCATCTTCCTTTTTTGAGGAATATTTTTCCATTATGTGTTCATAAGAATGTTAACGTCAATAAATTAATACATCTATGCAACAATTAAATTGATATATGAAATTCTTACAGTAAATACCATGTTTCCCAAAAAAAAGACCTACTCAAAAAATAAGCCCTAGCAGGATTTCTATGCATTTGTTAAATATAAGCCCTACCCGGATAATAAGACCTAGTGATGGGCATGGCTATGCAGTGTATCTGCAGGGCATGGCTATGCAGTGTATCTGCATAGCCATGCCCTGCATTTGGGGCAGAGCGGTAGGGAAGACTGGAATACCTTTTATCTGCCACAGCTCCTTTCTCCGAGCCCATGGCACTTGCGTGGGTGCGTGAGTGGTAACCGTGATCGCAGGCATCCTATTGTGCACATGCGAATGGCTAGGGGAAAGGAGTTCACACATCCCACCAACAAGGTCAGCTCCCCTGTCAGGTTCCAGAAGAAGATGACTTAACTGTATTTGAATAAATGTAGATTGTTGTATTATACTTAATAATAATAAGACATCCCCTGAAAATAAGCCCTAGTGTGTCTTCTTGAGGAAAAAATAAAGACAGTGTCTTATTTTCAGGGAAACACGGTATTGTGTTATTAAAGTGTTTCAAGGAACATTAATAGCATACTGAAGAAAGGGTGCAGGGCCTAATCAATTAAACTACTCTAAACATCTTAATAAGAGAAACATCTCTGAACTATAAGAGAACACAAGAAAGGGCTGCTTGGGTTTTGTTTCCTGTCTTAAAGAGAAAATCTGCAGTCAGAGCCTGTTGGCAGAACATTTAGAACTGCAGATTTGCATAATTTAGCCACATGCATGTACTTTGAGCAGTATTCTTGTTTCTTACAGGAAGTAAAGCCTGGAGCACTATGGGCTCCCCACTTCACAGAGACAGTAAGGGAGGAGAGACAGGGACAATGACATACAAGACACACACAGAGAAAGAGACAGTAAAAGACAGACAGACTCCATTTCTATAGGTGAGGCAGAAGAGGGTAGAGTAAAAAAGTTTCTGCAATTTTATACATATTGCCACACTTCACCAAAAACAAGAGGTAGGTATTTAGTTATATACAACCCTTGTGCCTACCAGCATTCCATAGCGAATGTTCTCTGAGGTGAAGTCTGGCCACTTTTTCTGTTCCCTGCTAAGCAGGCTGTGCCACCCAGAAGGCTCAAACCCTCAGCCCTGGCTTCTTTTTGCCCTGCGCCCTCTGGGGGCCAAAGGATATTTCTACAGATACTTTTTTTTTTTTTTTTTTTTTAAACCAAATAGCCAAGGTTCTGCGGGGTGGCCACATAGGCCAATGCCTCCGTGGTTGGTCAGGGGTATCCTGGGGATAGAAAGTGACTTCCTTGGCATCCTAGCCGCCGAGAACTGCCTCCCGCACAGTCAGGGACTTGAGAGCCTCGCTCCCTTGCTCACCTTGCCCTTGGTATGCCACACCCCAAGAGCAGCCCTTACGATCTTCAAGGAGAGTCACCACACGGCCAGACATCTGGTGGCTGCCCCAATGGAAGGTGTCTCCCGGCCAGAAACGGTGGCCATAACCGCGCGAAGCCCACTCGGCTGTCGCTATAAGCGCAGTCGGGCCTGCACACCTGGGAGCTGTACCCGAAAATCCACAGAGAATCGCTGTGATCCCGCGGGTGCGGAGCGGAGGTCGGAGGGGACCGTGATGTGGGCGGGTGTTCGCGGCTGTGGACTCTGCTTCCTGGTGCCGGGCTCAGGGAGGGGCCAGGCGGCCTCGGGGCGAAGGACCCACGGACGCTCCCGCCTGGCCTGGCACCTCTTGGTCACTCCAGCTCTCTACGGATACTCTTTCTACAGTTACAAACGAATGCAAATAAGTCCAACTCTTTTTTTCTAATGTCCCTAAACTTAAATTGACAAACAAAAATTGTATATTTAAAAAGTTTTGAAATATACATACATCGTGAAATGGCTATACCAAGTAATTAGCATTCATTACCTCGTCTTTTTTTGTGTGATGAGAATGGTAAAATGAACTGCTGGTAACGTTCAGGTATACACTACATTGTTATCAACTATAGTCGCTACCAACGATGGTGGAGGCTAAAGTGAGTCCACCATGGACGCTAATCAATCATGCTGCCTTCTGATTAATCCCAGGTCCAGGATGCCATCAAAGATTTCGACTTTATCTACTTGGCCTTAAGTCAAGATAAACACAAAGTTAATCAGTTACTCTACACACTCCCTCTGAAGCACATATCCCCGTTTCCTACAGTATGTAAGCCCTGTTTATGGGGAGTCACAGGGCAGGGAGCCACCATCTGTTGGCCATCCCGACTTGGCTTCTGTTCTTACATACCTATGAAGTGGTTCTTTCTTAGAAACTGGATTTGTCAGCTTCTTTCTCCGGCTTCTCAACTCCCTTGGCCTTTGGGGTAGGTTTTCATAGACCTCAATGTGGAACATTACCATGTTGTATACTAGAACTTTTGAATAGTCCTCCTGTCTGACTAAAATGTTGTATCCTTTGACTAAGGTCTGCAAAACTCCCCATCCCTCCTAGTCCCAAGAAACCACTATCCTGCTGTCTGTCTCTATGTGTCAACATCACTAGATTCCACACAGAAGCAAGATCATGTGGCCTTTCTGTGCCTGGCTTACTTCAGGCTGTTATACATGCTGTTATATGACAGGATTTTTAAAATTCTTTTTATGGCTGAACAGTAAGTATTCCATTTTGTATGTATACCATAATTTATCCCTTCGCCCACTGATAGATACTTAGATTGATTCCATATCTTGGCCATGTGAATAATGCTTTTGTGAACTATCTCTGTTACATACTGATTTAATTTCTTTGGTCAATCTTTTTTTTTTTAACAATATTTTGTTGCATTCAGAAGATTCATTATTTAGGGATAGGGTTATAGTTTTTAAAGGTCTAAATTGTGCTTTGTGATTGATCTTGGGCTCTCAAGCTGTACATTCATATCACTTACGGTCTAATTGTAAAGGTTAAGCCAAGGTGAATTCATTCTTCACACAATACATTAGAAATGAAAACCCAGGCTCGGCACCTGTGGCTCAAGTGGCTAGGGCGCCAGCCACATACACCTAAGGTGGTGGGTTCGAATCCAGCCTGGGCCCACCAAACAATGATGGCTGCAACCAAAAAAATAGCCGAGTATTGTGGTGGGCGCCTGTGGTCCCAGCTACTTGGGAGGTGGAGGCAGGAGACTCGCTTGAGCCCAGGAGTTGGGAGGTTGCTGTGAGCTGTGATGCTATGGGACTCTACCCAGGGAGACAGATTGAGGCTCTGTCTCAATAAAAAAAAAAAAAAAAGAAAGAAAGAAATGAAAACCCAGGACCCTCACTCATTCCCATATGTACCAGAATGGAGAAATAGAATAGGGTTCAAGGAAAAGTACTTGCTGTTAGTATGAACATTTTTAGTGCATGTAAATTATCAATAACATGTACTGAAAATAGTTGCCTTCAACATCAGAACAGTTCCTCAGTTGGAGGGGGAAAAATTGGATAGAAGAGGGAATCAAATACATTCTATGAACATCTGTTCCATACACTCACTGTCAATGTTTGTTTGCAGAAAAGCCAAGGTTTTCTTTAAGCATGTTTCTGTGGACCGGTCTGCATTGTTTTTCTTGCATAAGGCACAACCAGATGAGTATGATTTCTACTTTTAATTTTTTTACAGGAAGAACTTAAAAATATTTGCATCCTGGCTATGGTGTCACTCCTGTGATTCTAGGACTTTGGGAGGCTGAGGAAGAAAGATTGCTTAGGACCAGCAGTTTGAGACCAGCTCGAGCAATATACCCTCTCTACAAAAAAATATAAAAGTTTTAGCCAGGTGTAGTGGTGCATGCCTATAGTTCCAGCTACTCAGGAGGTTAAGACAGGAGAATTGCTTGAGCCCAGGAGTTTGAGGTTGCAGTGAGATATGGTGATGCCACTACACTCTAGCCCAAAAACAGAGCAAGACTTTAACTCAAAAAAAAAAAAAAATGTAAACCAATCTCAGAACATAATCACTCTGGATTTGATAACTTTTTTTTTTTTTTAGAGAAAGAGAAAGTCTCACTCTGTTGCTTCAAGCTAGAGTGCCATGGTATTAGCCTAGCTTGGAGCAACCTCAAACTCCTGGGTTTAAGTGATCCTCCTGCTTCAGCCTCTCCAGTAGGTGGGACTAAGGGAACCTGCCACAATGCTCAGCTTATTTTTCTATTTTTAGTAGAGACAGGATCTCACTCTAGATCAGACTGGCCTTCAACATCTTGACCCCAAGTGAGTCTCCCATCTCAGCCCCCCCTAGACTGCTAGGATTACAGACAAGAACCACTGCACCCACCCTAGATTTTATAATTTTTCCCTCTACTATTATAGTTGTCTCCTATTCAATAATGATTTTTTAAGACGTCGTTACCAACACTTACTTATCAAAGCTTCCATTCAATTCTTTGTTTTCAAACTCATGTTCCATTATTTAACATATTAAATCAAATAATTTAATTATTAAAAGTAAAATTGTAATGTAGACTTTTGGAAAGAAGCCAATGACTCTCGGCACACAGACAACTCATGATGGGACTGGGATCTGGAGACAGTCATGGTGGGATATTCCAGAGAGCAGCCTCACAGCCATAAAGTTCAGATGTTTTTTGCATTAGTTTTAGAAGAAAATAGAAGGATTAATCTGCTAGATTATTTGGATGGAATGGTTAAAAGAGAGCTTTAACTGCACTTAAACAAAAGCAGTCTCTGAGAATCCAAGTCAACGTCTATTCCTTTCTTGCTCTCACAACCCACATTCAGTCATTTAGGAAACCCTCTGGGCTCTGCTTTCAAAACATGCCCAGAATCCCACCATTTTTCATCACCCTCCTACCCTTGTCCTGCCTCAGGCCCTCATTATGCCACATCTGAGCTATTACAATAAACTCCTATCTTGCCACCATACTGTTCATTCTCAACACAGAAGCCAGAGTGATCCTTTACAAACATAGGTCATATCTCTGTTTTGTTCAAAACCCTCCAAATGGTTCTTCAATTCTCAGGGTAGAGGCCAAAGTCCCTACATGTCCTATATGCCCACCATATACCCTTCCTATGCCCCTGTGGAGTGGGAAGTCATCTGCTCTTACTCTCTGCTATGGTCTAAATGTTTGCATCCCTCCCCCAACATTTTTTTCCTTTTTCTTCTTTTTTTATTACCATTGTGCTAATAAGGATCCCCCACCAAAGTGACATGTTGAAATCCTAAGCCCCAAGGCAATGTGGGAGGTCACCTGGTCATGAAAGTGGAGCCCTTATAAGTGGGATTAGTGCCCATAAAAGGAGGCCCAAGACAGGCTCCTCACCCCTTTCACCATGTTAGAACACAGCAAGCAGGCACAGTCTAGGAGCCAGAAAGCAGGTCCTTACCTGAATTACATTGATCTTGAACTTCCCAGCCTCCAGGACTATGAGAAACAAATTTCTATTGTATGTAAGCTACCCAGTTTACAGTATTTTGTTATGGCAGACCACGGAGCCATGACAGTCTCCATCTTGCTCTCACTGTTCCAGCCACACTGCCTCTCTTGCTGTGCCCTGAACTTGAGGTGAGCATGCTCCTTTCTCCTCAAGACCTTCCTACTTGCTATTCTTTCTCACTGGAAATCTTTCTCTAGATACCAGCCTGATTTCCTCCCTTGGCTCCATCAAAATTTTGCTCAATGTCACCACATCAGTTTAATCTTCACTTATCACTCTGTTGTAAGCCACATTCTCCCCACCCCATCCTGCACATCCTATCCTCTTCCCCGCTTTTCCCCCAGAGCCTTCTAATAGAAATTGCCAATTATAGCAGGTGCCAAAAATGTATACACATTTTAAGAAAGGAAAAACTGTCTAAAAACTGTAACACTCAATATATACAAGTCACGTTGAGCACCTCGTGTAATTGCAGAAGTCAAACATGACTTGAATACTGCAAATTTTACACAGATTTTTCTTTCTTAGTGTGTATACATGTTTTTGGCACCCACTGTATTTTATCAGTCTCCCTCTTCAGAACGTTAATGCCATAGGGCAGGGATTTTCATTTGTCATGTGCTATGGTCTGGATACGGTTACTTTGTCCCTACCAAACCTCATGTTGAAATTTGATTCCCAGTGTGGCAGCCCTGGGAGGCGCTTGGGTCACAGGGCAGATCCTGCATGAAAGGCTTAATGCCATTCTCCACGTAGTAGTGAGTTCTCACTCCCACAGGACTGAACTGGTTCTAGGGGGAATGGATTAGTTAGTAGTTCCTAAGGAACTGGTTGTTAATAAAAATCTTGGCACCTCCTCCTCTCTGTTTTTTCTCCCCCCTCACTAGGTTATCTCTGCCCAAGCCAGCACCTCTTTGCCTTCTACTATGAGCACAAGCAGCCTGAACCCCTGACCAGATGCAGACGCCCAATCTCAAACTTTCCAACCATCAGAAAAGCCAGAGAGGGTTAATGTATTCTTATCCTTAGGCTATAAGCAGGAGTTTCATTAAAGTGGGACACTAAACAATTTTTTCCTCAACAAATTATCCAACCTCAGGTATTCCTTTACAGCAACACCAAAATGGACTAAGACTGACGTTATCTCTGTTGCCTAGAAAATGCCTGGCTGGACACATACTGTTAAATAAATATTAAAAGAATGATGAATTGGGCTCAGAAACCTCCTAGAATATGCAGATAACAGAATATGTTATCTATATCTTTACTTCTACTTTTTCTTTTCTTTTTCTTTTTTTGAGACAGTCTCACCATGTTGCCCTTGGTAGAGTGCCATGGCGTCACAACTCACAATAACCTCAAACTCTTGGGCTTAAGCGATTCTCTTGCCTCAGCCTCCCAAGTAGCTGAGACTACAGATGCCTGCCACAACGCCTGTCTATTTTTTGTTGCAGTTGTCATTGTTGTTTATCAGGTCCAGGCTGGGTTTGAACCCACCAGCCCCAGTGCTTGTGGCTGGTGCCCCAACCATTGAGCTATGGGCACCAAGCCTTATATCTTTACTCTAAAGCCTATATCTTTACTTCTAAAAATGTTTTCATTTATTTCCAAAAAGTTCACATATCTCTGTTATAATGCTCATAATTAGTATTATAGTTTGTGGGTTGAATTCTCAATGTCAAGCAAACTGCTCTCATGCTTGACGTAATCTATGTCTCCCATGTTGGAGAATAAGCATTGACACATTTCCAAAGCTAATATTCAATTCCTGGATATCAGCCCAGTGAAGAGTTAAAGGGAGAACATAATGGCTAAGTCGCTTTTCTTGCCCTCTCATGCCCTTCTGATCATGGAGCAGGAATGAGAGTTTGTCACAGCTGGAATACAAGGAATACTCACTAGTTTTCCCTACGGCAGAAACTGAGCCCTTCCAGCTGCAGCTGGAAAACAGTAGCCTGAGATATGACAGTGTTTAAATGTACCCACCTTAGGGCTCGGCACCTGTGGCTCAATCGGCTAAGGCGCCAGCCACATATACCTAAGGTGGCGGGTTCAAATCCCCAGCCTGGGCCCGCCAAACAACAATGACGGCTGCAACCAAAAAATGGCTGGGCGTTGTGGCGGGCACCTGTGGTCCCAGCTACTTGGGAGGTGGAGGCAGGAGACTCGCTTGAGCCCAGGAGTTGGAGGTTACTATGAGCTGTGATGCCATGGCACTCTACCCAGAGGGATAGCTTGAGGCTCCGTCTCAAAAAAAAAAAAAAAAAAAAAGTACCCACCTTAGGTAAGTATGTCAGGATGATTCAGCAACCTCACCCTTTTGCCCAAGCTCAGTTATGCCAATAAACTATAAAGCTCAGTTATGCCTTAAAATATATGGTGATATAAAATATGACAGCTGCATCATATGGTTAAATTGCCATATTAAGGTGGGAAAAGTAATGAAAAGCCAGAGAGGGTTAATGTATTCTTATCCTTAGGATATAAGCAGGAGTTTCATTAAAGTGGGAAATTTGCAGCTTTAATAATCTTTTTCTGCCAGGACAGATATTTTAAACAATTTACCATACCAATATGCCATAAGCTAAGTTGTGCACGTGGCAGGTCAGCCTATGGGGTATTTTTTGGCCGGGGCTGGGTTTGAACCCACCACCTCCGGCATAGGAGGCTGGCACTCTACTCCTTTGAGCCACAGGCACCACCCAAGTTCTATGGGTTTTTTTTTTTAATTTTTTAATTTTTTAATTTTTATTTTTTTTTTTGAGACAGGAGCCTCAAGCTGTCCCCCTGGGTAGAATGCTGTGGCATCACAGCTCACAGCAACCTCCAACTCCTGGGCTCAAGCGAGTCTCCTGCCCCCGCCCCCCAAGTAGCTGGGACCACAGGGGCCCGCCCCAAGGCCCGGCCATTTCCTGGTTGCAGCCGTCATTGCTGTTTGGCGGGCCAGGCTGGACTTGAACCCACCACACCGGGTGTACGTGGCTGGCACCCTAGCCACCTGAGCCACAGGCACCGAGCCAGTTCTATGGTTTTTTAAAAAATAAATTCTAAGCATTATAATCTGATAATCCAAATTATTCTGAAAATCATGTCCAATTTAGAGCTGTATTTCCCAGATGGTAACCACTGGCCTCAGGTGGCTTTGTGAACTTGAAATGTGGCTAGAGGTGTTCTGTAAGTAGAAATGCACACTGGATTTTATGAAAAAAAAGAATTTGGCTTGGCGCCTGTGGCTCAACTGGCTAAGGCACCAGCCACATACACCTAAGGTGGTGGGTTCAAATCCAGCCTGGGCCTGCCAAACAACAATGACAGCTGCAACCAAAAAATAGCTGGGCATTGTGGCAGGTGCCTGTAGTCCCAGTTACTTGGGAGGCAGAGGCAGGAGACTCGCTTGAGCCCAGGGGTTGGAGGTTGCTATGAGCTGTGATGCCATGGCACTCTACCCAGGGGGATAGCTTGAGGCTCTGTCCCCCAAAAAAAAAAAGAGATGGATTTGTTCTTCTTCGTAGCCTTAACAGAATAATGGAAGCAATGGAGATGGTTAAAGTTATACAGTTAAGAAAGCTTGGTCTGGCTGGATGCCCATAGCTCAGCAGTTAGAGTGCCGGCCACATACACAGGGTTTGGTGGGTTTGAACCGGGTCCAGGCCTGCTGATCAACAATGACAACTACAACAAAAAAAATAGTTGGGCACTGTGGTGGGCACCAGCAGTCCCAGCTACTTGGGAGGCTGAGGCAAGAGAATCGCTTAAGCAAAAGAGTTTGAGGTTGCTGTGAGTTGTGACACCAAGGCACTCTACCAAGGGTGACATGGTGAGACTGTCTCAAAAAAAAAATCTTGACCTGAGGAATTGACAAAAATGAAAATAAAATACAAGTGCACCCAAAGACAGCAGCCTGGCGTCTGGCATTTCCTCTCCACTACACAGCAGTCACTGTGACTCTCACAGTCCTAAAAGCACAGGCTCCTGAGTTAGATTCCCGAGCTTGAAATGATGCCCTTCCACCTACTGGTAGCTATTTGACCTTGACCCAATTGTTTAATCATTTAGCCCTTCTTCCTTCCTCTATAAAAGGAGGCAAATACCAGTAATTGCCTTGTTAGATTGCTTTGAGAATTACAAGAGTTAAATTGTTACTAGGCACACAAAAAGCTCTCCACAAACGCTCAGCTGACCATAGCTACATGGCCAAAATCAGAATGTCTGAATTTGGACCTGAGCGACTCTACTTCACGGGCTGTAAAAACTGGGATACGGTTCAATGTTTCATTGTTTCAGTCTCTTCATCTATAAAATGGGGTGATCAGTAGATAAGGTAAATATAAAAGTACCCCCAAAATATTCCTACAGGAAAGTCCTCCCGCAGTAAATGCTTACTGTTGCAGATAGCGGGGAATCAAAGATGATTCTGCAGCTTCTGGCTGAAAAGGAATAAACAGGAGTATCCTGATGGAGAGATTTGTCCTCATTGTGTTAAATTGGCGCAGCTGTTGATGTTCTCAATTAAAAAGAACATGGATCACGATTGGAGGACAGAGAATGTTCTGGCTGAAAGTCTTATTTAGTTCCAGATTGCTGCACCCCATATCCTTAAGGACCTGTAAGTAAATTAAAATAAAATACAGGAATAAAGAGGAAAAGGCCGCTAGCTAGTTGAAGGCTTAAAATGCTTTTGAGAACAGAGGCAGGCACAAGGCAATGCCACTTGGATCTCCAGTCAAGAATTGGCCATTTAGCTACAAAGAACACATTTAGCCAACTGCCTCCAGCTTCACACCTTCATGATCACGCTCGGATTTTGAGCCTAAGTCATCCTCTTCCTGGACAACCTCCAGAAAATGACTGAGCAGAGCTGGGTTATTAGGGTTTGATCACTCTGGCCCCATGCGAGACCCCTCCCATGGGAAACCTTAGCTCTAAAGCGCCTGTGAGATGGCTGAGACTTTGTCAGACACCTGTCTAGTTTCAATCCCTCTCCCTTTCATAGGCCTTACGCTTCATAAAGTACTTTTTTTTTTCCTCCTAAATTCTCCTTAGCATCTGCTTTCTGGAGAACCCACGTGCATCATTTTGTAGGCTTCTTTTTTATTAACAGACAGAAATCAGGACAGGAGCCATTTATCAAATTGGGTCCTTGCAAAACTGAAATGGAACAATTCAGTGTAATTATTTACCTTCCTTAAAACTTGAATGGAAGTGATTGCTGTGCAGATAATTTCTTATTTCTCTGCTAAGGCATATAGAACATTGACGTGTAAATTAGAGCTTCAGAATCTGTCGTAAAATGTCAGAGTAGAAGGTGCCCAGCTTGTGTCTGTGGACACAAAGTAAAGTTTATGGCAGCTTCATCTATTCCTCTATGTCAACCACTGAATCTTATAAATTATCTTGGAATAGATTGGCTCATCAAGACCTGCAGCTTCTTTGAACTCAAACAGAACAAGTAGCCACAGGATGCTGCTGGGAGGAATGCAGATATAAAAATTAGTCTATCTGCTGATATAAGTTAGGATTAGCTAAGAAAACAGAAGTCACGCTACATTGTTTCCAACAGAAAGATATGCATCTGGTACCACCAGTTAGAAGCTCACAGTAGTCCTGGAAGGATTGAGAGAGAATAGATCAGGACTGCAGTGTTCAGGACTCCAGGGTCAGGGATTACAGGAAAGTGTCTGCCAGTAATCAGCAGCCCCCTGAGACAGGCATCACGGTGGGCAACTCCCAGGAGGACCCAGAAGCCAAAGGAAGTCATCATGGATGATCTCAGCTGCTACCAGAGAGTAACAGCTCCCCCTTTAAAAGTATCATTTAAATGTCTATCCTCTGGTAGAATCTAACTCACAAACACCCTGGAAAGAGATTTAGAGAATTGTGTCTCCAGAGTTTTCTCCTGTAAAGAGATAAACAGGGGACAGAGATGACGCCGAGTTGCTACACTCTGCCAGCTCACCTACCACCATGCTCTCTCCTGCCACTGGGGCTTGCCAGGCCATTAAGAGTCCTGTATTTTGCCACCATCGAACATTGGCACTTTGCCTACCATGACAGTCTGGCAAGAATATAACTGGAGAGCAAGAAATCTTGTATTAAGTTTCATACTACCCGATTGCCATGAAGATGACCTGATTTCTCTCAGAGCTCGTATAGGCAAATAGTAATTTCCTCTGCTGACTTGCGCTATAGTATTTTACCCTCTGTAGGCTGAGAGAAAACCCATTTTGAGAAAAATGTTACAGCAACATTATCTAGGGCCATTTAAATTCCTTCCCTCCCCACCTACTCCAACATTTCACAAATACACACCAAAACAGTTATTTTTGGAAGCAGGCAAGACGTTGTTATTCTGTAAGTTTTGGGTTTTTTTTAATTTGGGGTTAACATGAGGGTACAAACAACCAGGTCACAATATTTGAGTTTGTTAGGTAGAGTACTTCTTGCAGTTGTGTCCTGCACCCAAAAGGTGTGCCATACACCCTACGTTGTGGCCATTCATAGGAGCACCCCAACCCCCCTCCTTGCATTCCCTCTCCCCCCAACTTGAATTGAAGTGAGTTTTTCTCCTCTGTGGGCATGAATTAGTTCATCTCCTGGCCTCATATTAGTATTGAGTACATTGGATATTTGCTTTTCCATTCTTCTGATACTTTACTAAGAAGAACATGTTTCAGGTTAATATAAAAGATGTAAAGTCACCATCTTTGGGTTTTGTTTGTTTTTTGTTGTTTTGAGAGAGAGTCTCACTATGTCACCCTGGGTAGAGTGCTGTGACATCACAGCTCACAGCAACTCAAACTCCAGGAATTCACAAAGAAAAGATAACTACCTCCCTTCTACTTAGGGAGGTAGTTGGCAATTAAGTCCTCTTAGGAAATATCAAATTCTCTGTAGATATTTTAGCATGTAGACATAAATAATGAAATCATAAGAGAGGATAAAATAAACCACGCCAGTATTAAAAACAATTTCACATACACTTATGAATTTAACTGTACAAAGTGTCTACCTAAAACATTTCTAAGATATATTTCTCTCTAAACTTTTTTCAGTTCATTTTTTAAAACTAGAAGACACTTCTGGACAAACCTAGCACACGAAGTTGGGACACTAAAGCTATCAACAAAATTATAATGTTCTACTACACGTTTCAAATCATTACACCTAATTAAAAAGATTTAATAGCAACTTTAAAATGTCTTAAATGCTGTATGATGAAACAATAAAAGAGAACACACCTATCTGGAAAATCAGCTACTGAGAGAGGAGTCAGAGGATCTAATTCTTACCTGCGAGCAACAGAGACTATTGCTCATGTTCATTTTTAAACGTCTAACTTCTTGGAAAAATTGCAACATCCTCCCATCGAACTTGAGGAATCCTACAACTTTGCATTTAATCATCACTTGCTCCAGGGAGATGGGTGATGGCATTTTCTTTGGTCACCACATCATGGTTTTAGAATTTGCTTTGTCCCCCTTTTTCTACAAATGTAGTGATGTCACGCAAGTTGATAGTTGATTCAAAACTAATTGACTCTTATCAGTAAAATCATATATATGGCACATTTCGATTTTATTATTATGATTATTTCTTTCTCTGTCAGCCAGGCTAGAGCACAGTGGCATGATCATGACCATAGCTCACTGCAGCTTCAAACTCTTGGACTCAAGTGATCCTCCTATCTCAGCCTCCAGAGTAGCTGGGACAATAGTCACATGCCACCGTGCCTGACTAACGTTTCTTATTTTTTGTAGAGATGGGGGTCTCACTATGTCACCCAGGCTGATCTCAAACTCCTGGGCTGAAATGATCTTTCTGCCTTGGCTTCCAACGTGCTGAAATTGCAAGTATGAGCCACTGTGCTTGGCCAACAGTTCAATTTTCAATGAATCCTTACTTATTTCTGCATTAATTGGGGCAGTATCTATGACAGAGCAATGAAAACAAGTAACATTTCTTTTTTTTTTTTTTTTGAGACAGAGCCTCAAGCTGTCCCCCTGGGTAGAGTGCCGTGGCATAGCTCACAGCAACCTCCAACGCCTGGGCTCAAGTGAGTCTCCTGCCTCCGCCTTCCAAGTAGCTGGGACCACAGGCGCCCACCACAACGCCTGGCCATTTTTTGGTTGCAGCCATCATTGTTGTTTGGCAGGCCTGGGCTGGGGATTTGAACCCGCCACCTTAGGTGTACGTGGCTGGCGCCTTAGCCACAGGCGCTGAGCCTATATTTTTTCAGTTACAGCTATCATTGTTGTTTGGCAGGCCCCGGCTGGATTCGAACCCACCACCTTAGGTGTATGTGGCTGGAGCCTTAGCCACTTGAGCCACAGGTGCAGAGCTGTAACATTTCTTGATAACCAAAGAGGAACCACTAATTTTTCCTTAACAACAGTCAAATGGGTCCTATTTATCTGCCCCTAGAAATTAATCAATGCTGAGATTGAGTTGAAATACACCTAAGACTCCTTTGTGTTGTAATTACTCATTCAAAAAAATCAAGCAACATTAAGGTTGTTTGAGGATAAAGATTATGTATTTATGAGCTTGTTCAAAACCGGGATGCAAGGGCTACCCAGAAGTGAGTCCGGAAAATAATAAGGTCCCCAGAAGATGCAGAAAGAGAATAATGCTCAAGAGAGACTATTTTAACTTCCATAAATAGATTCCCTTTGTCCCCATCACTCTGTCAGAGTTAGAGAAAATGCTTTGTTTTTGAAGTATTTATTCACAAACTTTAGAAAACTTTGGCTCTGGGCAGAAGGCAAATGATCTGTGCAAGGACTTACCCTCTGGTTTTGCATGGAAGTAAGAAGTAATCAAGTTAACACCTAAAGATAGCCAAAACTAGGCAGAAATGAAAGTACTTTCTGTTCAAACCCCGTCCATCACCTTTGAGAGCTGCTCTTTCACATACGTTACTGGTCGTGCTTTCATCTTTTCCCTGCTCACCAATTTGTTCCTCACGTCACCTGTGTGTGTGGCACGTGGCACTGCCCTGTCCTCCCTGGCTCACTGCTGACAACGTCACGTGAAAAAACACCTGTTGATTAGATGTTCAGTTCCTGTCTGAACTGCTTCTCATTCAAAGGAACAATGAAGGGAATTCATTTCAATAAACACAAGCTTACATAACCACATTGATAAAACGAAAGGACCTTCTGAACCTCTCTGCATTTTTCATAGGTGGAAAAAAAATAGGAATTTATATCAAACTAGAAGGGACCCATATTCAATCCCCCAAATACAATCACATCAGTTATCTCCAGTCCTATCTGAGGCTGGTAAATTTAATTTTTTTTTTTTTTTTTTTTTGAGACAGAGTCTCACCATGTCACTCTTGGGAGAGTACAGTGGTGTCACACCTCATAGCAACTTCCAACTCTTGGGCTTAAGCGATTCTCTTGCTTCAGCCTCCCAAGTAGCTGGGACTATAAGGGCCAACCACAATGCCTGGCTCTTTCTTTGTTGCAGTTATTAAGTTGGCTCGAGCCGGGTTTGAAACTGCCACCCTTGGTGTATGTGGCTGGCGCCATAACCACTGTGCTAAGGGCGCCAAGCCAGGTAAATTTTAATGTTGATAAATATAAAAAATATATACTCAAGAAGTTTTCTAACATGACTAAGGAAGTCAAAATCTCTGGGGAGTTATCTGTTCAGATATTCCTAAACTACAACCTCAGATCCATATAATCCAAAAAGCTTGTCCAGATTAACCCACCCATTCTTAATGAACTAAGACAATGTTTGATTTTTCCCTATAGAAAATCATAACTTTCTTTTCTTTTTTTTTTTTTTTTTTGAGACAGAGCCTCAAGCTGTCCCCCTGGGTAGAGTGCTGTGGCATCACAGCTCACAGCAACCTCCACCTCCTGGGCTCAAGTGAGTCTCCTGCCTCAGCCTCCCAAGTAGCTGGGACTACAGGCGCCCACCACAACGCCTGGCCATTTTTTGGTTGCAGCCATCATTGTTGTTTAGCGGGCCCAGGCTGGATTTGAACCTGCCACCTTAGGTGTATGTGGCTGGCGCCGTAGCCACTTAAGCCACAGGTGCCAAGCCAAAAAAATCATAACTTTCTTGAGGAAAGGACACAATTTCTCCTCAGTAGACAGCAAAGATTCTCAGATACCTGTCAAGGCCCAGAACTTTTTTTGGTTTTTGGACAATTTGAAATATTTATTTTTTTCTTTACTCACAATACCTTTTTGATCACCAAAGACTAACCACGTCGACATAAACACACACAAACCACTTCTGAACAGGTGCACTCACACACGTCCACACAGAGTTCAGGTTGATGTTACTTTGGAACTCGAGCCACTCGATAGTCTCCAAGTTCAATCCCTGCTTCAAGGTTTCATTGAACAGCCTCTTTTCTTCACCCTCCAGCCCAAATACTGAATTACGATAAAGCCCTTCTTCTTGACAAAGCTCCACAGCTCTAAGCTGACCATTCAGACGAAATTCTTCCCAGGGGACTTTTAGATGAAACTTTTCTATGTTGCAACAGAACCCACAAACAACAAACACAAACACTAGGGAGAATTCTCAACACAAAATGCCAGGACCAATCAAATGAATGGGAATCCAAAGAGGACAAATGCCACCCAGATGGCCCCTCAGACTGTTTACAGGGCTCAAAGGTAAATGCCTCCCACCAACGGTGGCCTAGTCACAAACACTCCCCAAATGCCCTAAGGGCTGGAAGGCAAACCCTTCCCAAATCACAAATGAACTTCCAGTTCAAACCAGTCTCCCTAGCTCTCCTAGACCGTGAATTCCACCCCAGATGGTCCCTGCAAACAAATTCAAACAAAATGCCCTTCCAGAGAGCATGAAGGTCTGAAAACCTTCCAAATGGATGAAA
>CAUYQV010001072.1:0-32304 GCA_963574575.1 Galagoides demidoff
TATGTTCTAAAAATTTGGTAATTTCCTTCTTGATCTCATCTTTGACCCATCTATCATTCAACATAAGGTTATTTAGCTTCCATGTTTTTGTACGAGACTGCAAATTCCTATTGTTACTGAGTTCAACTTTTATTCCATGATAGTCCGAAAAGATACATGGAATAATTTGTATTCTTTTAAACTTACTGAGGTCAGACTTATGACCTAAGATGTGATCAATTTTGGAGTATGTTCCATGGACTGATGAGAAAAATGTGTACTCAGTTTTGTTAGGATAAAAAGTTCTGTAGATGTCTGTTAGGTCCATAAGTTGGATAGTTAAATTTAAATCTAAAATTTCTTTGCTCAACTTCTTTTTGGAGGATCTGTCCAGCACTGCCAAAGGAGTGTTGAAATCTCCCACTACAATGCAACTGGGAGAGATCAAGCTGCTCATGCCAGTTAGAGTCTCTTTTATAAATTGAGGTGCATTTTGGTTGGGTACATAGATCTTGATCATTGAGATCTCATCATACTGATTATTAGCCTTAACAAATATAAAGTGGCCATCCTTGTCTTTGTTTACTTTTGTTGGTTTAAACCCTATTGTATCTGTGAATAAAATTGCAACACCTGCTTCTTTCTGCTTTCCATTAGCCTGGAATATAGATGACCATCCCTTCACCCTGAGTGTATATTTATCATTTAAAGTAAGATGCGATTCTTGAATACAGCAGATATACGGTCGAGTTTCTGTATCCAATCAGCCAATCTGTGTTTCTTTAGAGGACAATTTAAGCCATTCACGTTGATTGACATTATTGTTAAGCCTGGTAAAATTTTGGGCATTGAGTTTCTTGAAAGTCCACTGGACATTTTTAATCCTTTTGCCACTGTGGAAGTTGGAATTTAATCAAAATTTTCTGTGTTAGTTTACTTATGTGGTGGAGGATTGTGCTAGTCCTTATGGAGGATAGGTTTGAGAATTTCCTGGAGAGCTGGTTTAGTTATGGCAAATTTCTTCAACATGTGAATGTCATCAAAGTATTTAATTTCTCCATCATAGATGAAACTCAGTTTAGCTGGACACAGGATCCTGGGTTGGAAGTTATTTTGTTTTAGGAGATTAAAAGTCGATGACCATCCTCTTCTGGCCTGAAAGGTTTCAGCTAAGAGATCTGCAGTCATCCTAATACTCTTCCCCTTGTAGGTTATGGTTTTCTTATGTCTGACTGCTTTCAGAATTTTCTCTCTCATCTTAACTTTGGTGAAGTTAATTATGATATGCCTGGGGGATGTCTTGTGTAGGTTTAGTCATGCTGGGGTTCTGACACTATCTGCTATCTGAATTTCAGAATCTCTTGGCATGTCTGGAAAGTTCTCTTTCATAATTTCATGAAGAAGAGCCTCTGTGTTTTGTGATGCAACTTTATCGCCTTCAGGGATTCCTATAATGTGAATATTAGTTTTCTTCGAATTATCCGAGAGCTTTCTGAGAGAAAGATCCATTTTTGCTCTCCATTTCTTTTTATCTTTGCACTCCTGGGCTTCTTCAAAATCTTTGTCTTCAATGTCAGAGATCCTTTCGTCTGTCTGTTCCACTCTGTTATGGAGGGATTCCACCATATCTTTCAGATCCTTGAGGCCTGCAACCTCTTGTCTCAGTATTTCAAAATCTTTGCTCATTTTATTTTTTAAATCGTTGAATCCTTGAGCCATCTTTTGAATAATTTCTTTAGATATCTTTTGAATAATTTCTTGAAATTCTAATTCCCTCCTTTCTTCCATTGTGTTAATCTTATTTACTATCCAAATTCTGAATTCGATTTCTGACATCTCAGCCATCTGGATGGGGTCTTCAACTGCATCTGCCTCATTTTTCCTTAGGGGAGTTGATCTACTCTGGTTATTTGATTTGCCAGAGTTTTCCCGCTGATTCTGCCCCATGCTGAGTTTACCCTGTTTGGAGACCTTATCAGAACCGTTCAGTCAGTGGTTTCTTCTGGTTAACCAGAGACACAGGGCATGTCTGTCATCTTCTCCCAGTTCAGGCACTGGGTTGACAGGGGTGCAGTGAAATAGCAGCAGCTGCACAAGAGCATGTGTCGCCAGATCAGACCTCATTCAGCTTGTCCAGGAGACAGGGGTGGGGGGAGGAGGCTGGCAACAGCTGGATCAATCCTAGTTCGGCTCCACCAGGGTGACTGGGGTGCAGGGGAACTGCAGTGGTGGTGCAGGGTGCTTGCAGCTGGATCAATCCTAGTTCAGCCCTGCTGGTGTTACCAGCGGGCAGGGGAATGACAGAAGCTGCGTGGAGCACAAGAGCAGTCAAATCAGTCCGACTTCCGCCCCACCAGGGCAATGGGGGGGGAGCAGGAGCACGGCATCAGCAGGGTCAATTCTCCTTGGCCCCATGGGGGCAGCCGGAGGGGGCGGGACAACGGCAGCGGCTGGATCATTCCTAGTTTGGCCCCACCTGTGCGATGGGGGACAGGGTTATAGCAGCTGCCTGATCAGTCCTAGTTCGGCCCCACAGGGGTGACTTGGGGGAAGGGGAATGGAAGCTGCTGGAACAGTCCTTTATCAGCCCTACTGAGGCAACAGGGGTGTATGGGAACAGCAGCAGCTGTGCCGGAACACATGCAGCTGGGTTAGTCCTAGTTTGGCCCTGCCAGGGCAATCGGGGGGCAGGGGAGTGGCAGCAGCTGTGCGGGGAATGCATGCAGCTGGGTAGTCCTAGTTCGGCCCCACCGGGGCCACCGGGGGACAGGGGACCTGCAACAGCTAGATCAGTCCTAGTTCAGCCCTGATGGAGCAACCAGGGGGCGGGGAATGGCAGTGATGGCTCAGGGTACCACACGACCAAATCAGTCCTAGTTTGCCCCACCAGGGCAACTGGGGGGCACCCAGAGGGCAGGGGAATAGCAGCAGCCAGATCAGTCCTAGTTCAGCCCTGCTGGGGCAAATGGGGTAGGGGGAATGGGGGAATGAGGAGTGGAGCTGCTCCCCTCTAGACACTGATCTGGTCCCTTCCAGCGCTGGAGCCTATAGCAGGGAACTCCTCCACCACCACCCACAGGATGCCCTTGGCTCTAGCAAATAGTTCTGGGCCTGCCTGGAGCAGTAGACTCCTCCACTGTGGACCTGTGGGTTGCATGTGGCTCTAGCAAGCAGTTCTGGGCCCGCCCAGAGAAGGAGCCTGGGCCTGCCCAGAGTGGGGGACTCCTTCGCTGCCACCTGCCCATGGCTCTAGCAAGTAGTTCTGTGCCTGCCCAGAGCTGGGGGATCCTCTGTGGCCACCTGCTGCCCGTGGGAGGCATGTGGCTCTAGTAAGCAGTTCTGGGGCCCACTTTGTACCTGCATTATGTGTTTTTAAATGCTCTTCCTTGGATTTACAGCTTGTTGAACTTTTTTCTGGGCTCAGCTCTCCATCTTTGGCTTCATAGATTCTGATTTCATCCAGTTTTTCTTCCTTTGTTCAGGAGCCTCTGACAAGGGCTGCTGCCAGTCAGCCATCTTCCCAGAATCCCCTGGACAGGTGTACTTTTTATGCTAAGAAGATAATAGCTTGTTACTTCCCAAAACCTTTTAATGTAAATGGTCATATGTAAGCAGGCCTTGTATGAAAAATTACTTACAGTAGAAATAGTGAAGCATTACATAGTTATTTCTTCCCTCTTTTTCAGAGATGGGTGTTCTGTAATTGCCCAGGGATGCTGTGCAGGAATGGTGTGTAGGTTTTTCTCTCCTGGGAATTGTGAGGCAGGAACTGTGAGAGTGGCAGTGTATTCCTCATGCTCTGTCAAGGCTCTCCAAGACTACTCCCATGTTCAGTGATTAGCTGGAAGGACTCAAGACTCAGCATATAGTCATATTCATGCCTAAGATTTATTACAATGAAATGGTACAAAGCAAAATCAGCAGAGAGAAATCAAACATAAGGTTTTCCGAATCCTCTCTTAGTAGAGTCACGCAGGATGCACTTAATTCCCTAAATAAGAAATTGTGGAAACTTGTGTGAAGCATTGTCTACTAAGGAAGTTTACCTTAGACTGAGAGCATAGGGTCTTTATTGGAGGTCAGTCATGGACATGATTGCCAGTGTGACTGATGGAAGTCACTGAAATTCCAGACACACAGAAGGATAACAGGTGTCTACCCTATAGACATTGTCTGCACAGTCTAGGTAGAGTAGACTTCTCTTATCATTTAAAGAAAGTTTTATATTACTGTAGGGTACTGTTTTACCAGTCAAGTTCCTAGACATTGGTCAAGGGCCAACCTTGTGAGCAGGCCTTTCTACAGAGAGCAGTCTCAGGCCTTCAATGTGACCTCTTGTGGGGATACATATATAATGTGCATAAGTTCTTGATTGACATGATCTCAGTTATGGAAATGGTTCAACTGTATCGTGTAAATTAATGATTCTTTGGTTATGGAAGCCAGGATCCACTTACTAGAGGTACAGGAACTATGTATTTTTAAATAGAGCAGTCGCATATATTTACTGATGTACTTCCAAAAGAAACTGAAAATAAGGTAGGAGGAAGGGAAGAAAGGAAGGACAAACAGATGGACCCGCGTTTCAGAAGTGACTAGTCAAAGCAATTTATGTTATGAATGAAACAGTAGAATGTTATTTACCTTGGCATCTAAGTAGCAGAGGCAACAGATAATGGAGTCATTTAAAAAAGATGTTTTAAGTGATTTGGTTATTTTTACTTATGCCATTCTAATAATTGAAAAAGTATTTGCCCAGAGTGTAGTTCACAGTAACTGTATCATTGGTCCCTGCGTTGCAGGTAGTTAAGCATTGTTGATATAGGGTTCAGATGCTTGTAGAGCCTTAAGTATTCCACTGTTTCAGTGGACTCTTACAGTAATCTTTAAAGATCTTGCTGCTAACACAAGTGCGAAGCTAGTTCTCTTATCTATGAGTGGGTACAATTATTTCTTTAATGTTTAAACGTTCATCAATAACTTGATTGTTATCTTTACATGATTATTTCTATTTCTTATTTTAATTTTATTAAAGTGGATTATCTTTTATGGCTTTTTAAAAATCAATCTTTTTGAGGTGTAATTATGTGCAAAACTCTTAATCCTGTGGATAAAGACGGTTTACTTCCTCCCTTCCCATTTTGAATCCCTTCATCTCCTTTTTTGTCTGATTGCACTGCCAGACTGCCAGTGGCTCTGGAGGCAGCATTTCCGCACCTCATTTCTCCCTGCTTCCCTCCCATGCACTCCTATGCTCACTTGCTATAAAGAATAATTAGTAAACCACAGGATGAAATTACCTAATGGTAACCTTACTTACATTATGAATACTGGTTATCTTTACAATCAGAAAAAAGCAATAATAATATTCCTTAAGAGAAACTAAAACAATTCTTAAAAGGCATAAAACATGCCAAATAATTAAAAATTGTCCAAAAATCTTATACTGGGAATTTGGTCACAGAAAATACGGATTTCACCGGGAGGGACTCCTCCCTGGAGTGAATGTAGCTAAGGCAGCAAGAGTCAACTGGTATTGAGTTTTCGAGCTTTAGTGCTGCTGCTTTTATTCCCATCTTTCCATCCTAGTGTAGGTCCAAAGAATTTTGCATGGTACAACTTTCACAAGAATTTAAAGTAGTCCCAGCCTTGGAGATAAGAATTGCCTGGATATGTCTGTAATCCTAGCACTCTGGGAGGCTGAGGCAGGTGGATTGCTTGAGATCATATATTCAAGACCAGGCTGAACAAAAGCTGAAAATAGAAAAAGTGAGGCAAGAAGATTGCTTGAGCCGAGAGTGGGAAGTTGCTTTGAGCTATGATGCCACAGTACTCCACCCAGGGCAACAGCTTGAGACTGGGTAGAGTACTAAAAAAAAATTGTATTTTGGCATTTTGCACTCAACCTGAAGGTTACTATGAAGAAATGGTCTTTGTTAGCACCTGTTTCAGGTCTGAGAATTTGAGCTAAACTGAAAATAGCACCTTAACTGAGAATTTGAGAATATGTACAGTATTTGTTTGTATTACCCTAACTTCTGAAGAAAAACATCCTGCTCTTTTTGCCTGTGCATACCAAACATTTGTGTTTTTTCCATTTATGATCAGCTCAGATCCAAGCTCAGATCACTTGGTACCAACTGAAGCTTTTATCTCTATCCTCAGCGCTGTGTCCCAGAATAAGTAATACTTTTTTAGGTTGCCATTTTCTCAAGATTAGTTTCCTGATTTTCTATACTTCACTATCTTTCCTAGGAGTTGGAGGAAAACTTTTATCTTTCATCTTATGTCCCCAAATATCTTTCACAGTCTTTCCCTCAGGAATTGAGTGTATATCATGCAAGTAAGATCTCTGTGATTTCCCAGAGTTTTCGAGGTGGGTAAGCAGATGAATTTACCTGGGAATGCATACACATTTTTCATGGAATTAACTAATTATCCATCAAGCATTTTTGAAGTATCTTCAGTGTGTGGGTCGCTACAAAAGTGAAAAATTTACAGTTCCTGTCCCCAAGATGCTTATGGTCTGACTGGAGGAGATGACTCCAGAAATCATTATGAAACACAGACATTATAAGGGAAGCACTTATGGGGCTCACTTAGGCAACTTGAGGGGACATGGGGAATACAGTAAAAGTTTCTGAAAAACTTTCTTTTCCTTTACTATAAATGGTAACTCATTTATTATAAATGATAATTTACTTTTGTAGACTTTATAGAATTCCCAGGCTTTCAATAGATGTATGTTGATGGCAAATTGTATGATTTTACATTATTATTGATTTATTATAGTGGCTGGAACTCAAAAGTTGAATTACTATGAATCATCTTAATATTTACTTTTTCTATTTGTTCTAAGATATACTAGACAATATGTAAGCTAAGAGAGATTCATTTAGTTTGAAAATCAAGTAGTTTGGGCTCGGCACCCTGTAGTACAGTGGTGACAGTGTCAGCCACATACACCGAGGCTGGTGGGTTCGAACCCAGGCTGGGCCAACTAAACAACAATGATAACTGCAACAAAAAATAGCTGGACTTTGTGGAGGGTTCCTGTAGTCCCAACTACTTGAGAGGCTGAGACAAGAGAATCGCTTAAGCCCAAGAGTTTGAGGTTGCTGTGAGCTGTGAGGCCATGGCACTCTACCCAGATGACATAGTGAGATTCTGTCTCAAGAAAAAAAGAAAGAAAGAAAAAAGAATCAAATAGTTTAATTTTTGTGTTTCTGTGAGATTATGTCTAACTCACTGCACAAGTGTTTGTTAAAAATACTCCACATGGGCATGCATTTCTGATTGAAGCTGTTTGTTCTAGAAGGATTGCTGACTTTTATGGAAGATTTGAAATAGGTGACTGTTGATATCTATTGATAAGGATTTCAGTCTACTTATTTCTGTGTTAGTGAGCTCTTACTAATGTCTCTATCTGTGTGTGTTAATGTAAAAAGGATAAATTGTTTAGGTTGAGGGCTATTCACATATTTATTTGTGGAATACAGGGTATATTTCCAGTCTTCAAGGAATATCTTTAAATTATTTGTTAAAATTTCAAAGTAAATTCATTTTAATTATCTTTAATTAAGATTGTTCTATTTTAATTTTTTTTTTTTTTTTTTTTTTGTGAGGGACAGAATCTTACTTTTTTGCCCTGGAGTGCCATGGCATCATAGTTCACACCAATCTCAAACTCCTGGGCTTGAGTGATTCTCTTGCCTTAGCCTCCTAGTAGCTGGGACTACAGGCATTCACTATACTGTCTGGCTAGTTTTGTTTGTTTGTTTGTTTTTGTTTTTTCTCTTTTCTTTTTTAGTAGAGACAGGGCCTTGCTCTTGCTCAGGCTGGTCTTAAACTCCTCAGCTCAGGCCATCTACCCATTTCAGCCTCCCAAAGTGCTAGGATATATAAGCATGAGCCACCGCAACCAGTCTTTTAAGTATTTTTAATCATGTAATTGAGAAGCAGAAGCTTGGTTGTCTTGCTAAGAGGCTCTTGATTAACAACAAGGTCTTTAACATGTCAGGTCTCACCCCAGAGAAGGCTGGTAAGTGCACCCCCTGAAGTCCATTATTTCACTGCTAGTCACAAGGCCACTGCTATTCTCCTTTTTAAAAAAGTCATGTATCTTCCTCTTGTCAAAGTATAATTTTTAAAAAAATTTAAAATGTGATCCATACAAATTTGAAATAAAAAAATGTAATCAATTTATTAATAAATGAAGAAACCAGGAAGATGGCAAAGGTAGTTCAATGAACACTTTGAGGATCTGGGTTTTTATTGGCATTTTAAACCAGTGTTTAAAGAAGAATTGCTAGGTCACATTTTTAGAAACCTAGTGAATTCTAGACAGGGACCATCTAATTTCATGAATTCCAGGCATTTCAGCAGACAATGAGTTGAACAAAGTATAATTTCCCTGCATAAATAATGTTTTGGATGACCTGTCATCATTGTATGACAGTGAAGGGACATGCCACTTATCTTTTCGCCTTACATCTACATTTTAAATAATTTTTTAAACATCTTTATACTCCAAGTTTTAAAATATGTCTGTTTGACAGCATTAACTTCAGATTCAGATTACAGTAATTCTGTTTCATTTGCAGGTAATTACTAAAAAGGTCTCCAGAGAAAAACTATTCTTGGTTTTAGTCAATGAGAGCAATGTAACATGATTGTACAGGCCAATTATTACAAAGATAAAAAAGAAAAAATATTTATTCTATGTGAGGATTTTAATGGTTTGAATGAACATGAACTCCTTAAAGTCAGGCTCTGTAGTTATTTATTCAGTATTGAATTCCCAGTGTCTAATTTAGCTTGGGTGTAGCATTTAAAGAATTGAGCGCCCATTGAGTGACAGTTACTGAATCAATGAGTCATAATATGTCAAAATCATGAAAACTCCAGCTGTCTAATAGAAAATCTGTTGCTTTGTGTGTTTGACCAGGTGAACAACAATTGTGTGCTGGCTCTCAGGATACTAAATAGACCTTCTGCCTGACTTTCAGGACACTAAGGCTTAGTATCTGCAGAAGCCTTTTACCTAACTCATCTGGGCTATGAGGACAACATGTCTTCACCCAGGAACTTTAGTGCAGACTCTGGTAGGTGCAACGTCCATCTTGCGGGGTATAGGAGCCAGGAGGAGCTAGAGTCATATCCCTCAGACTGTAGATTTTCATAGGGACCACCTGTACTTGTATTTAAGTAAAACACTGAATTAATAGGATATGCTTTTGTCTCCCAGATGTTCCATATTTTCATTATCTTGACTCAAAACATCAGTAGCTTGCTGTAATTGTTCTGTCATTCTTTTACACCTTACCTCGTTCCTTTCATGCTAAGCTCAGCTTCTATTCCCTCTCATCCTGCCCTCCTTGTCATTATTTAAGGTGTAAAACTTATGTAGTACATATGCACAATGAAATACTATTTAGCTATAATAAAGGATGAAATCATGTCTTTAGCAGCAACATGGATGGAACTGGAGGTTATTATGTTAAGTGAAACAACTCGGACATCACCATTCTACTGTCTGCATCTGTGAGTTTGCTGTCCTAGATGCCACATACACGTGAGATTATGCAGTAATTGTCTTCCTGTGTTTGGCTTATTTCTGTTAGCATAATGGCCACCAAGTTCACTCATGTTGTCATAAATGCCAAGGTTTCCTTCTTTTTTAAGGCTGAATAATATTCCTGTGTGTGTGTATGTACATTACATTTTCCTTATCCATTCATCTGTCTGTTGACAGATTGTTGCCATATCCTGACTAATGGTGCAGTGAATATGGGAGTGTGGATATCACTTTTCATTTCCTTTGGAGATACACTAAGAAGTGGTATTTCTGGACCATGTGATAGTTCTATTTTTAATTTTTTGAGGAAATTCCAGACTATTTTCTATAATAGGTGTATCCATTTATATTTTTATCAATAGCATACTACAAGGATCCTTTTTCTCTACATCCTTGCCAAGATCTGTTACATTTTGGGGGAATATTTAAATTAAATTGTTTATTTTAATTGACATAATGCATATGTTTATGTATTTATTATTACATATATATTATGTGTAATATATTATGTAAAATAAGAAAATCAGGATAATTAAATACCCATCTTTTAAAATCATTTTTATCATCTTCATTGTCTTTGTTATTTAATCATCTTTATCATTGTGTTGGTAACATTCAGAATTCTCTGTTCTGGCTGTTTAAGAAATGCAATAAATTATCATTTACATAGTAACCCCTACAGTGGCATAGAACACTACAACATGTTTTTCTATCTAGCAGTAATTTTGGATTTGTTAACCAACCTCTACCTCCTCACTACTCTGTCCAACCTCTAGTGACTACTACCATTATTCTACTATCTGCTTACATCAGATTAACCATTTTAGCTTCTGCATAAGAGTAAGAACATGAAGTATTTAGATTTCTGTACCTGATTTATTTCATTTGACATAATGTCCTCCAGGCTCACTTATGTCACCACACATGACAGCAAAAATGAAGGAAATTGCATTCATTTTTTTATGGCTGAATTAGTAGTATTCTTTTGTGTATATCTACCACATTTTCTTTATCTTTTCATCTGTTTATCAACATATAGGTTGATTCCATATTTTGGTTATTTCAAATAGTGCTCCAATAAACATGAAAGTAAAAATATAACTGATTTCTTTTCCTTTGGATATATACCCAGTAGTGGAATTATTTATATTATAGTTCTATTTTTATTTTTTTGAGGAATCTCCATACTGTTTTCCATACTGGACATGTAATTCATATTCCCATCAATAGTGTAGAAGAGTTCCCTTTCCTCTGCATCCTTGCCAGTGTTTGCATTTTTTGCCTTTTTGATAATAGCCAATCTAACTGGGGTGAAATAATATCTCTTTGTGATTTTGATTTGTAGTTCTCTGATGTTAGTGATACTGAGCATATTTTTATATACTTATCTATTTGTATGTCTCGAGAAATGTCTGTTCAGATTTTTTGCACATTTTGAAAACAAATTGTTTTTTAACTGTTGAGTTGTTTGATTCCTTCTGGATACTAATAACTTATCAGTGAATGGTTTCCAAATATTTTCTCCCATTCTTCAGGTTTTTTCTTCACTCTTTGATTATTTTCTTTACTGTGAAGGAGCCCTTTAGTTTGTCATAATCCTGTTTGTCAATTCTTGCTTTTTTTTGTGAACTTTCTTAAAAGCCTGTGCTTTTAAGATCTTAACCATAAAACCATTAGCCAGTACAGTGTCTTGAGCACTTTTCTTCTGTTTTCTTTTAGTAGCTTCATAGTTTCAGGTCTTACATTTAAGACTTTTTTTTTTTTTCCATTTTGAGTTGATTTTTGTATATGGTGAGACATAGGGTTCTAGGTTTATTCTTTTGCATATGGATATACAGTTCCTTCAACACCATTTATTGAAGAAACTCCCCTTTCCCCAATGAATATTCTTAGTAAATTTGTCAAAAATCAGTTGATTATAGATACATAGATTTATTTGGGGATTTTATTTTCTGTTCCATTAGTCTCTGTGTCTGTTTTTATGCCAGTACCATGCTGTTTTGGTTACAATAGCTTTGTAGTATATTTTGAAGTCAAGTAATGTGATCCCTCTAGCTTTGTTCTTTTACTCAGTATTGTTTTGGCTATTTGTGGTTCCATATAAATTTGAGAATTGGTAACTATTTCTGTGAAGAATGCCACTGGTATTTTGATAGGGATAGCATTGAATATGTAGATTGTTGTCGGTAGTATTGTCATTTTAATAATTTTTTTTTTAGTCTGTGAACATGTGATGTCTTTCTATTCATTTGTGTCCCCTTCAATTTTTCATCATTGTTTTATAATTTCCATCATAGAGACCTTTAATGTCGTTAAGTTAATTTTTTCCCTTAGGTTTTTTTTTTAATGCTATTGTAAATTTTTTCCCTTAGGTATTTTTTAAGCTATTATAAAGCACAGTGCTTTTTTTGATTTCTTTTTCAGGTAGTTCATTTTTGGTATATGGAAATGTTAACTGATTTTTCTATGCTGATTTTGTAACCTGTAGCTCTACTAAATTCATTTATTAGTTATAAGAGTCTTTTGATGGAATCTTTAAGTTGTTTTATATGTAAGATTAACTGCAAACAGGAACATTTGACTTCTTCCTTTTCAAGTTGGATTCCTTTTGTTTCTTTTTCTTTCCTGGTTGCTCTGGCAAAACCCTTCAGTACTATGTTGAATACAAGTGGTGAAAGTGAACTTTCTTGTTTTGCTTTACTTCCTAATAGAGGGAAGACTTTTATCTTTTCCTCATTTAGTATGATAATGGTTGTGTTTATGTATACTCCTGGTGTATTTAATTTGTTCAGTTTTTATAATGAAGAGATGTTAAATTTTATCAAATGCATTTTTGCATCTGTTAAGTATGATTTTTGTCCTTTATTCTATTGATATGATGTATTTATTGGATTGCATATGTTGAATAATCCTTTATCCCTGAGATGTATCCCACTTGATCATGATGAATAATCTTTTTGATGTGCTGTTGGTTTGATTTACTACTGTTTTATTGAGGATTTTTATATTTATGTTTTCAGGGATATTGACTGGTAGTTTTCTTTCTTTGTTGTGTTCTTGTCTGGTTTTGGTATCAGAGAATACTGGCCTCGTAGAATAAGTTTGCCAGAATAAGTTTGCATCCCCTTCAGGTTTTTGGAATCTTTTGAGTAGAATTGGTGTTTGTTTTCCTTAAGAGTAGAATTCTTCAGTGAAGCCAATTGCTCCTGGGCTGTTTTTTGTTAGGAGACTTTTCCCCCCATTTGTACAAGTGCAATTTTGCTACATTGATATATTGTATTATGGTAAAGTCAGGGCCTTCAGTGTGTACATCACTGAGGTAGTACACATTATAATTACCCCATAAATTCCAATCATCCACTTTCTTGACTCCCACAACCCCTCTGGGTTTCCATTATTCATCGTTCCACATTCTGATTCCATGTATAAACATTATTTAGCTCCTGTTTACAAGTAAGAACATATGATATTTATTTTTCTGTGTCTGAGTTATTTCACTTAAGGTAATAACTTTCAGTACCATCCATGCTGATGCTAAAGACATGATTTCATTATTTTTACATCTGAATAGTATTTCATTGTGCATACTACTTTTTAAAATCCAGTCATTCATTGATGGACACTTAGGCTGATTCCATATTTTTGTAGTTGTGAATAGTGCTGCATTAATCATACCAGGTATCTTGCTGGATAGCATGGTAGGTCTATTTTTAGTTCTTTGGGAACTCTCCATACTGTTTTCTATAGAGGTTGTACTTTATGTACCTATATAACTTTTCATAAGAGTTCCCTTGTCAGTGCCTTTTCTTAGCCACTGTTTGTCTTCTTCTGAAAAATGCCTATTCATGTCCTTAGCTCACTTTTTATTACAGATTCAGTCTTATTACTTGTTATTGGTCTGTCCAGGTTTTCTCTTTCTTACTAGTTCAGTCTTGGTAGTTTAAGTGTAAAAATTTATCCATATTTTTTAGGTTTTCCAGTTTGTTGGCATATAATACTAATAGTCTTTATAATAATCATTAGTATTTCTATAGGATCAGTTATGTTCCCTTTTCCACTTCTAGTTTCATTTATTTGGGTCCTCTCTCTTTTTATATAGCTAATTTAGCCAATGGTTTATCAACTTTATCTTTTTAAAAAAACACAACTTTTTGTTTTGAACTTTAGTATTTTTTTGTCTATTTTGTTTTTTTCTGCTCTGATATTCAGTATTTTTTTCTTTCTACGATTTTTGGTTTGGTTTGTTCTTGCTTGTGGAGGGGTTCATTATTGGGTTATTCATTTGAAATCTACTTTTTGATGTAGACTTTTTTGCTAAAAATGTATTTGTTTTCTGGTTCTTGCATATGTTCTTTGTTTCTTCTTTTTTCTTTACGTTTATCTTTGTGGTTTGATGTTTTTCTGTAGTGATAAGATTTGATTCCTTTCTCTTTCTCATTTGTATATCTGCTCTGCCATTGAATTTTATACATTTGTATGTTTTCATGAAGGTAGTTATCATTCTTTTGCTTTTAGATGTAGGACTCCCTTAAGAATTGCTTATAAACCCACTCTAGTGGTGATGAATTATTTGTTTTTGCTTATCTAGATAAGACTTTGTTTCTTCCTCATGTAGGAAATGGATAGCATTATTGAGCATAATCTTGGCTAGCAGAGGTTTTTATTTCTTTTTCAGCACTTTGAATATATCAGTTCAAACTCTTCTGGCTAATAAAGTTTCTGCTGAAAAATAAACTTTTATTCTATGTGTCTTTTTTCTATTGATGTTTTTAGAAATCTTTCTTTGTCTTTGACTTTTGATATTTTGATTGCAGTGTGCCTTGGAGAGGACCTTTTTATATTGGAACTATTTGGGGATCTTTGATTTTCCTGGATCCAATCAATCACATGGTGCCTTTTCAGTGAAGAATTCAAGTTATTACCATTTATTGAGAGAATTGATAAGTATGGTAGGGTTCTCTTCACCTTATTTTGTGAAATTCCATTGCTTAGTTTTATCTTTTGTGCCATTATGGAATTTAGGCTTTGTCCTTTAGTTTCTGGGTGTCTACTTTACTGATGGTCCATTATGATGGTCAGTATGGAGGGTAGGTCTAAGTATTTCCTATAGAGCTGGTCTTGTTGTGGCAAATTTCCTCAATGCTTGCATATCAGTAAATGATTTGATTTCTCCATTGATTTTGAAGCTTAGTTTAGCAGGACACAGAATTCTGGGCTGAAAATAATTTTCTTTAAGAAGGCTAAAGGTAGACGACCATTCTCTTCTGGCTTGGAAAGATTTAGCTGAGAAGTCACTGTCACCCTGATGGATCTGCCCTTGTAGGTCAGTTGGTACTTAACTCCTGGCTTCTTGCAGATTTTCTCTTCTATGTTGACTTTGGAAAGGCTCATTACAGTGTGTCTTGGAGATGCTCTGTTTGTTCTGAGATGACCCAGGGGTCAATATCCCTCTGAAAGGAGTGTTTCAGAATCTTTAGTGAAACTTTGGAAATTTTCATTTATGATATCCTCCAGTAGGGATTCTGTTCCTTTGGGATGCTCACTTCATCTTCAAGGATGCCTATAAATTCATATGTTTCAACACTTTCTGAAGTCCCATAATTCTCTGAACAAATGTTCTGCTTTCTCTCACTTCTTTTCTTCCTCTTTAATTGCCTGAGTTAGCTCATGAGCTTTATCCTCTATCTCTGATATTTTTTTCTTCTCCCTGGTCTAATATGTTATTGATACTTTCTATTGCATCTTTAAATTCTCTGATTGACTGCTTCAATTCCTTAAGCTCCACCACAGCCTTTCTATATTTTTCATATATTTTGTAAAATTTTGGGGTTTTTCTCCCACTTTCTCATTAATTCCCTTCATTGTCTCTGCCATATTTTAAATTTCCTTTCTGTCATTTCCATTAATTCTTTATAGGCAGAATCCTCTATGAATCCTCTATAGTAGTTGCCTTATGGTTCCTTAAGGGGATTGCTCTATTTGGTTTTTGTGTTACCAGCATTTTTCTGTTGGTTCCTCCTTATGGGTTTTCTTGTTCACTTCCTTCCCCTACTTTTTCCTTCTCACTCTCTCCTTTGCTTTAAATTACCTCGTCTTTGAGCTTAAGTATTGAAGTGGCCTTTTGGTATAAGGACAAAAGGAAGAGAAGGGTAAAGAGCAAAAAGGGAGAAAGAAGAGAAAACAAAAAAAGGGAGGCTGAAAGAAAGGAAAAAGAGTGACAAAAGGAATGGAGGTGTTCAGCAGGGTGCTTTGGCCACATATGCAACCCTTGGATTTTGGGAAGTTGGATTGGGTAGGTCCCTTGAAGTCAGGAACTCCTTACTAGCCTGGGAAAAAGCAAGACCTACCTCCTCCAAATATAGAATAAGAAAACAAAACAAAAAACAAATAAAAAATAAATAAAAATTAAAGATTCAGCAGTATGGCACAGTGGGCACCTGCCCAATACTGTTTTTACAAAGGCCAAAGCTAGGACACTGTAGACTTATCAGTTCATGGTCCCCTTGAGCCAGACCAATGCTTTGACACCCTTTACAACTAGAAAAAAAATAAAGAAAGTTAAATACAATCATATAAGATAAATAAAAAAGGAATACCTTACTTGTTGTGTGAGAAATTTATGTGGGGGAAAAATGAGGAAAGTAGAAAAATCTCTACCAAAAGAAAGAAAAAAAAAAGAGAAAAAAGAAAGTGAGACTATAAGGGGTTGGAAAACTATAACAAAAATGGGGGAGTAATTCCTATTGAAGAAAGTAAAAATGAAAAAATAAAAATATAACCAACCCCCCCAAAAAAAACCCCACAAAGAAGTATATATATATATGTGTGTATGTGTGTGTGTGTGTGTGTGTGTGTATGTGTGTATATGAATCTATGCTCCAAAATATTACCTGGATACCAGGTGGTGCTGTGGTGTTGGGAGATAGAGAAAATATGCTGTTTTGATGTGAACAATTACAGTTGGAAGCCATATTCTAATTGCAAAGAAGGAGATCAGGTCCTGTTTTCCTGACTTAGTTGCCCTCATCATGGCCTAGTTGCTTCATCAGCATTCAGTCCCTGCAGGATTGGGATCCTAAAGCCCTCAGCAGATTACTTAGGAGGCTCATCACACAATATCCTCTGACAACAATTCCTGGGGCCTCTCAGCTCACCCAAAATGCCAGAACTAGCCATGCAGTAGGACCCTACAGATTGTTTCTCCCACAATGGCGACACCCAGTTAGCAGCCAAGCCAACTACCACCCTACCTGGTATTCAGTCTCCGCTGTTGGACACTGTTTGAGTCCACCCACTAGTTTAAGCCTTCTAAGATTGCTCCAGTGAGCAATTTAGCCCCAAATTAAAAAATTTCAGGATAGCCTTTTACTGTCCTCAGTCTTCCATAGGTGGGCTGGCCAACTGGTCCCCACTGCTTCCCAAACACTCGCCTTCTGTGCTGGTTTTCCTCAGCTCCAGACCTCTTTACTGACTCCTATAGTCCACTATTGCTTCTGCCCCTGGAGTGATATCATCGGGTGGGTTTTCCCAGCCAAAGGTGGAGTTTTCTTTCCCCTGTCTCACCACATGTGGCTAGTAAGGAGATGTTTCTAGTCCACAATCTTGCTCTACCATCGCATACAGAAGTCTTTCATTAATGGAAGAGTCAATCAATGTGGCAGACTTCACTCATCCTATTTTCAGAAATTGGTACAGTCACTCCAGCCTTTACCAGCCACCACTCTGATCAGTCAGCAGCCATCAACACTGCCAGACTCCCCACCAGCAAAAAGATTACAACTCACTAAAAGCTCAGATGATCATTAGCATTTTTTTAGCAATAGTTTTTTTTTTAAATTGTGGGATATGTACATTTTTTTAAAGACATAATGCCATTGCATACTTAAAGACTACATGATAGTGTAGACATAACTTATATGCATATGCATTGGGAAGCCAAAAAAAAATGTGACTTATTTTATTGCAATATTTGCTTTCTTGCAATGGTTTGGAACCAAACCTGCAGTATCTTTGAAGTATGTCTGTCTTTGACATTTTGTTGTATTTCTCAGAAGTGGTTAAGCACTTTATCAACAAGGTATTAGGTATATTGTAACTTCACCAACACAAAGCAATGCTGCTAATTTAATTGTTGTGAAATATGTCTTCAGCTTCCTTTATTTTACATTTCTCCGATTATTGTCTAGGATTCTTTATTTCACTTGGTGTGTAGCTCAGTTTTTTTAATACACTTGAAGTTTCTTTTTCTTTTTTTTTTGAGGTATGTGTACATTGTAGCAGTCCTATAAATTAATGGCTGATTTCTTGCTTTCTTCTGCCCAGGGATCTGATAAAATGTTAAATTTTATTGAAGTATTTTTAAATACAATTTTGGCACAGTTTCTTTTGTATTTTGTACCCTAAATGTTCCATCCCTTTATTTTGGCTTCTATAAAAGGGATTTTAAAAACACATAAAAAGATAGTAGAGGCACCCATTTAAAACATTTGCAAATTAATATTCAAGCAGCGAAACTGGGTTGATTTCAATAAAAGAAATTACAATGAAAGTAGCAATTTTGATGGTATTCTATTGGCAGAACTTTTTATATCCTAAATATATTTTTCTGTATTAAATAAGTACTGCATTATGTTGCTAATTCTAGATTTATTCTTTATTGCCACCTAGTAAATGGTCTATTTTTCTTAAGGAAAGAGAATGATTTGGAAAATTCAGAAGTTAAAACAGAGGAAGATAGATTTAAAAGTTCAAAATCACAGAGAGCTAACAAAATTATTTTTTTCTTTTTCTTTTTTTTTAATTAAATCATAGCTGTGTACATTAATGCAATCATAGGGTACATTGTGCTAGTTTTATACACAATCTGAAATGCTTTCATCAAGCCAGTCAACATAGCCTTCACGGCATTTTCTTAGTTATTGTGTTAAGACATTTATATTCTACACCTAATAAATTTCACATGTACCCTTGTAAGATACACTTTAGGTGTGGTCCCACCAACTACTCTCCCTCCCCTCCCCTTTCCCCTTCTTCTTGGGTTATAATTGGGTTATAGCTTTCATAAGAAGGCTATAGCTTGGTTTCATAGTAAGACTGAGTACATTGCATACTTTTTCTTCCATTCTTGAGATACTTGGCTAAGAAGAATGTGTTCCAGCTCCATCCATGTAAACATGTAAGAGGTAAAGTCTCCATCTTTCTTTAAGGCTGCATAATATTCCATGGTGTACATATACAACAATTTATATGTTGTATATGTACACCATGGGTCAGTGGGCACTTGGGCTTCCTCCATGACTTTGCAATTATGAATTGAGCTGCAGTAAAAATTCTGGTACATGTATCTTTGTTATAATGTGATTTTTGGTCTTCTACATTGCTGGTGGGAATGCAACCTAATACGTTCCTTTTGGAAAGATGTTTGGAGAACACTTAGAGATCTAAGAATAGACTTGCCATTCAAACCTATAATTCCTCTACTAGGTATATATCCAAATTGTTTTAAAGGAATTAAAATATTTAGCAAAGATATAGTCACAAAATTACTTATTTAAAGCATTTATAGTGAAGCTGGAATTTGGACTCTCCTTCTTGGGCTCCCATAGGCTTTATTAAATTTTTATTGAGGTCCTTGTTTTATAGCATTTTATAGTTATTTTATATTTCCCTATTGAAGTGTAAGCTCCTTTAGAATAAAGATTGAGTCTTTTTCCTCTATTTAACCAAGTTTAGTACTTTGTATACTGTGGATATTTAATAAATGTTTGTTGAGTTGAACATTATCTCAGAGCTACTCTTAGTGGTGGAAGAAAGCAGAAAACAGAAGAGGTACTACCAATTCATATTTTCTACAGTATATTGCTTTCTAAGAAATGATAGTTTAGTCATCTGGATTTATACAAAGTTTCTATTACCAGACAAATGGTTTTTGAGCCTTTAGAAAAGAATGATGTGATCTTTAGGAAACTGAGTTTCATTATGAACAAGTCAGGTTAAACAGCCTCTAGCTATATTCTTCTAGAGTAACCCTGAATCAAGAAGCTCTCCTCATCCTGATGGTGTAACCACTCTTTTCTTGTGCCCCCAAGATTAAGATGACTCAGACTATCAAACTACAAGGAATTCTCTGCCTAGAGCATTTGGTGATTCTGTAGTCTCTTTTGGAATCCTATTGCAAGGTGAGACAAACAGGGCTTCAATCTAGTAATGCTTGCTGAAATAAAAAAATGTAATAACCCTTCATTATACTGAAAATGGTAGAATGTATGAGTGACAAGCTTGCTAGTTTAACAAGGTCACTTTAATGACGCACTGGCAAAGCCTGTGTAAAGATCTTCAGCTTTTTCTATGTTTTAGTGTCCTTTAAAACTTAGTCATGATGACCTGAGTGTTTCTGATGATCTCATTAAGTCAGGTCCAATATTCTAAATTTTACAGAATCACGTAGAAAATGCCTAAGCCAGCTAGTCCTGGGTTTGTGGTACTCATTGTTGATTTCTGTGTGTCCTGGTAGAGTCTATTCCTAGGACTAGAACCTAATTCTCATTATAGTCCATGTCTTGTTTCTTTGGGTTAGTTCACTTTTAGCTCCGCACTTTTTCTTAAGAGAGATTTCTTTCTCGACTGTCTCAGAGAGGGTCATATTTCAATCTTGTACTTTTTAAGGTCCTCAAAATAGGCTTACTAAATTTTCTTACATATATTTCTTGTGTTTTTTTATCTCAGAATTTTACTAACATTTTAATGTAAATTAGGTGACTTTTAAAAAAATTACGAAACAGTTTGCATGCAAAAGAAATTTTTGTTAATGAAAAGTTTGATTTTTCACATGTATGTTTAAGTAATTATAAATTAGTTTCACAAAGGGGAGGGAGTGGGGAAGGGAGCGGGTGGGTCAACAGAGGGAGAGTTGGTAGGAGGATCACAGCTATGGATAATATTGCAAGTACATTTTGGATCTATCAGGTGTAGAGCATAAATGTCTTACTCCTGTAATTAGGCAAATGAGGTGAGGGCTATATTGTTTAGTAGGATGTAAACATTCCAATTTGTACAAATAATCAACACATTGAATCCCATAATGGCGTAAATGTACCTATGATAAATGTATGAATGACTTAATAAAAAAAAGTTTGATAAAATCGCATCCGGAAACCTATTTGAGCCCAGATGATTTTTCCTACTAGGAATGAGATTTCTGATTTATTGGTTTAACTTTTTAAATTATTATACCATTTAGGCTTTCTATGTCTTCTTGTGTAAATTTTACTAATTTATATTTCTCTTATAAAAATTTTTAGTTTATCAGGTTTGTCTAAAGTTGTGCATGGTATTTGCTTATTACTTTTAAAAATGATAGTTGCATTTGTAACTGTACCCTTTTTCATTTTTAATGCTATTTGTTAATTTTGTCTTAATTGATTGAAGAGGTGAAAGAGGTTTGTGAATTTTTAAATCTTTTTCAAAGATATAGTTGATTTGATTTTGTTGATTACTATATTCTTTTAGCTTATTTTCTATTTTTGTCTTTATTATTTCCTCCTTTCTACTTTCTTCAGCCTCTGTGATAGAATATAAAACTTATTTTTGTCAGATTTTCTGTCATTTTCATAAATTCATTTATAACAATACATTTCCCCTCTAAACACAGCATCAGCTACTTGATATTAGTTTTGAAATGCTGTCCTATTGTTGATATTTCTTAATATTTTATAAGATTGTTTCTAATGTTGAAATAGCTCATAACCTATCTTTGATTTCCTTGTTTACATACATTCAGAAATGCACTTTTTAGTTTCCAATGTACATGTTTATTGTATTTTTATTTATTGAGTTTGTAATGTACGATGGCATAAGATGTCTAAATCATAATACTTAAGGGCACCATGTTATGAAAAACAATACTCTGAGTTCTTAATACTGAGATCAGAGTATCTCCCTTGGCCTCTTATCTGAAAGATTCTTTGCAGGAAATTAACAAAGCAATTAGCAGCAGTCATATAAATAATCTAGTAATGAATTTCCTTGGGATGGTTCATATTAATATTACATTCTTCAACATAGCCTACATCAACTTTCTATTTAGCTTATAGATTAACTTCTTGCTAGCCTATAAATCATAAATAATACAAGAAGTTAAAGTGAGACTTTTATAACACACTATTCTTTATTCAAGAATTAGACTCTGAAACACAGACATGTTCTATGGATCCTAATATACAGGTTCTGCAGGTTGTATGTTTTTTGGTTTTATTTGAAGAGTACTTTCTTGAATAATATGACAATTAGGAACAAAGAAACAGCTCAATAATTAATTCTTTGAGAATAATCTTAAAAGAAGGATTGTCTTTGCTATGTTGTTTTTTCAAAGCAGGAAGAAAAGAGATTAATATTGGAAATAAAGATAAGATTTTTTGAAAATAGGGAAAGTAGATGAAAATTTCCAATGTAGTTTGGTTTTCTTAAGCCTCCATCTTTCATTCTGTGTTGTACTTTCCGTTTGATCAATTCTTTTTTTCCCTTTGTTCAGTAAAAGATTATGAGGGAGAAGGCTCTAATATAGAAGACCCAAGGTTTCAGGAGACCTTACCTTTGTCAAGTCAGAAAGGGACATCCAAGGTAAGACTAAACAGAGAAGGATTTCTGCTAATTGACTGTGGCTGATACCTAAATCACTGACTAAACTTTATGGGGAATAGATATCTACTTTGTTTTTATCTCTGAAATGATTTCTCAGTTCTTTGTCACCCTGTTGTTGAAGATAAGCAAAATAAGGATTTTAAAAAAGTGGAACATTTTGAAATTCTAAAGAAAATCCCTTTCATTGCTCTGGAAATTTTCCTTATTTTGGCATTTATTTCATTTTGTGTTACTAACAAAGATATAAAATAAATTTCACATGAAGTATGAATCACTCTTAAATATATGAATAAGTGGACTTTTTTATTGGCAGGGATGGCATGTCGCATGTTTCCAAAATGTGGAAAAGTAGAGGGCTGCAAAAAATCTGTGCAAAACCTCTAACTTCAACACATTACCCTCCTTGTGGAGATACTGCCAGGGGTTAGAGTACAAAAACAGGAAATACATTTTCATCTTGTGGGTGCCTTACATTTTTTTCTCTTTTCTTGTTAATGAAGCTTTGAAACTGCCTTGATAATGCTATCTTGATGCTTGATTCCAGTAGCAGTAGAGATAAAAGTTAATACCAAGAGCAAGTACTGCTTCTTCCACTTCCCCAATTTAGCTGCCACCTTCACCCAAGGTGGGCAGGAGAGCTGCTTTTGAGAACAACACTGTAGTGGATATTTTCTCTTGTAGGAGTTAATCTATTTCTCTATTATAATAAGGTGGCCACACCAAGGTCAACATCATATCTCTGGCTGGCAATCTGTATCTCTTAGTGCAGTGCTGGGTTTTCACCGTGTTTTTCTCTGATGAGAATGATTTTCTTCCCTCTCCCCACTTACTCATTACCTTACCTACCCCCCCTTGTATTAGCTCATCTGCTGCTTTCATCTTAGAATAGAATACATTGGATTCTTGCTTCTCCATTCTTGTGATGCTTTGCAAAGAAAAATGTGTTCCCCCTCTATCCAGGGGTTAATATTAAATAAGTAGCAGGCATCCTCAAACTAAGGCCTGCAGGCCACATGCAGCCCACCTAGGACATTGATGTGCCCACTGGGTGTTTTTGCTGCCACTGCCTGTCCTGCTTAGCAGCTGACTTGTCCCAGCGCCCACAGTCTGGCCCTCCAATGGTCTGATGGACAGTGAACTGGCCGCCTGTTTAAAAAGTTGGAGGACTCCTGAATTGTAAAGTCTCTATCTTTTTTAATGGCTGAATAGTATTCCATGGTATACATATACCACAGTTTATTAATCCATTCCTGGGTTGGTGGACATTTAGACTGTTTCTACATTTTAGCAATTGTAAATTGAGCTGCAATAAACAGTCTAATGCAAACATCCTTATGATAGAAGGATTTTTTTCTTCTGGGTAGATGCCTCGTAATGAGATTGCATAATGAAATTGGAAGTCTAGTTTGAGTTCTTTGAGGTTTCTCCATACTTCCTTCCAAAAAGGATGTATTAGCTTGCAGTCCCACCATCAGTGAAAAAGTGTTCCCTTTTTTCAATATTCACCTCAGCATTTGTAGTTTTGAGATTTTATGATGTGGGCCATTCTCACTGGGGTTAGATGGTATCTCAGGGTGGTTTTGATTTGCATTTCTCTAATAATTAGGGGTGATGAGCATTTTTTTCATATGTTTATTAGCCATTCATCTGTCTTCTTTAGAGAAGGTTCTATTCATGTCTCTTGCCCATTGATATATATGGGATTGTTGGTTTTTTTCATGTGGATTAATTTGAGTTCCCCATAGATCCTAGTTATCAAGCTTTTGTCTGATTCAAAATATGCAAATATCCTTTCCCATTGGGTAGGATGTCTTATTTGCTTTGGTTATCTCCTTAGCTGTATAGAAGCTTTTCAGTTTCATTAAGTCCCATTTGTTTATTTTTGTTGTCGTTGCAATTGCCATGGCAGTCTTCTTCATGAAGTCTTTCCCCAGGCTGATATCTTCCAGTGTTTTTCCTATGCTTTCTTTCAGGACTTTTATTGTTTCATGTCTTAATTTAAGTCCTTTATCCATGTTGAATCAATTTTTGTGAGTGGAAGAAGGTGTAGGTCCAGTTTCAGTCTTTTACATGTGGATATCCAGTTCTCCCAGCACCATTTATTGAATAGGCAGTCTTTCCCCGAGTGTATGTTCTTGTTTGGTTTATCAAAGATTAGATGGTTGTAAGATTTTAGTTTCATTTCTTGGTTTTCTCTTTGATTCCAAATGTCTATATCTCTATTTTTGTGCCAGTACCACGCTGTCTTGACCACCATGGCTTTGTAGCACAGCCTAAAATCTGGTATGGTTATGCCCCCAGCTTTGTTTTTATTACTAAGAACTGCCTTATCTATAGAGGATTTTTTCTAGTTCCATGCAAAACACAGAATCATTTTTACCAAGTCTTAAAAGTACAATGTTGGTATCTTAATAGGTATAGCGTTGAATTAGTAGGTTGCTTTGGGAAGTGTAGACATTTTAACAATGTTGATTCTTCCCAGCTATGAGCATGGTATGTTCTTCCATTTGTTAATAACCTCTGCTATTTCCTTTCTTAAGGTTTCATAATTATCTTTATAGAGGTCCTTCATCTCCTCTGTTAGGTATATTCCTAGGTATTTTATTTTCTTTGAAGCTATGGTGAAGGGAGTTGTGTTCTTAATTAGCCTCTCATTTTGGCTGTTATTGGCGTATACAAAGGCTACTGACTTGTGGACATTGACTTTATATCCTGAGACATTATTGTATTTTTTGATGATTTCCAGGAGTCTTGTGGTTGAGTCTTTAGGGTTCTCTAAGTATAAGATCATATCATCAGCAAAGAGGGAGAGTTTGACCTTCTCTGCTCCCATTTGGATGCCATTTATTTCCTTCTCTTGCTTCATTGTATTGGCTAGAACTTCCAGCACTATGTTGAACAGTAGTGGAGATAGAGGACAACCTTGTCTGGTTCCAGTTCTGAGTGGAAAAGCTTTCAGTTTTACTCCATTCAGTATAATATTAGCTGTGGGTTTGTCAGGGATGGGTTTGATCAAATTCAGAATTGTGCCACCTATTCCTATACTCTTCAGTGTTCTAATTGGAAAGCGTTGCTCAATTTTACTGAATGCTTTTTCTGCATCTATTGAGAGGATTACATATGGTCTTTGTTTTTGCTTCTGTTGATATGGTGAATAATGTTTATGAACTTTGTGTATCTTAAACCAGACTTGCATCCCTGGGATGAAACCTACTCGATTGTGATGAATGATTTTTTTTATGTTAGCTGTTATCTATTGGCTAGGATTTTGTTGAGAATTTTTGCATTTATATTTATTAGTGAAAATGGTCTGAAATTCTCCTTTGTAGTTGAGTCTTCCTGGTTTTGGTCTCAGGGTGATGTTTGCTTCATAGAACATGTTGGGGAAGATTCCTTCCTCCTCATTTTTGGGAATAATTTCTGCAGTATGAATATAAGCTCTTCTTTGAAAGTTTGATAGAACTGTTGTGGAGCCATCTGGACCAGGGCATTTTTTTGTTAGATTTTTTATTGTTTCTTTAATCTCAGTTCTTGGATTTGATCTGGTCAAGAGATCTATTTCTGTTTGATTAAGTCTAGGGAAAGGATACGATCCATTTATCAGTGTTGGTTCTTCCCAGCCATGAGCGTATATTCTTGGTATTGATCCATTTCCTCCACATTGTGAAATTTCTGGGCATAGAGTTTTTTGTTGTACTCAGAGATGATCCCTGGTATCTCTGTAGCATCTGTTATTATTTCCCTTTTATCATTTCTGATTGAGGTTATTAGAGATTTTGCTTTTCTGTTTCTAGTTAATCTGGCCAAAGGTTTATCAATTTTATTTATTTTTTCAAAAACCTACCTTTTTGTTTTGTTAATTTTCTGTATGATTTTAATTTAATTAATCTTTGAATTAATTTTAGTTATTTCTTTTCTTCTGCTGGGTTTGGGATTAGATTGTTATTCTTTTTCCAATTTTTTAAGATGGTTCATGAGTTTATTGATGCTCTCTCTTTCTGTTTTTCAAATTTAGGCATCTAATGTGATAAATTTCCCTCTTAAGACTGCTTTTGTTGTTATGTTTGAGGAATTTAACAATTTCCTCTTTTATCTCTTCCTGAACCCAACTATCATTCAGCATAAGGTTGTTTAATTCCCATGTCTTTGTGTGGGGATGAATGTTTTTGTTGGAGTTGAGTTCCAGCTTTATTGTCTTGTGGTCTAAGAAGATACAAGGTATAATTTTTATTCTTTTAATTTTTCTGAAGTTTGAATTTTACCCTAAGATGGGGTCAATTTTGGAGTACATACCATAGGCTGATGAGAAAGATGCATATTCCTTAGCTTTGAGATGCTGTATTCTGTGTATGTCTATTAATTCCATTTGTTCTAGGGCCACACTCAAGTCCTTTGACTTTTTGTTTAGTTTCAGTTTAGGGGATCTGTGCAATTCTGTCAGAGGGGTGTTAAAGTCCCCAGCTGTTACAGTATTATGGGATATAATATTGCTCAGACCCATCAAAGTCTGTTTTATAAATTTGCATGCATTTAAGTTGGGTGCATAAATATTTAAATTTGAATATTGTTGTATTGTTCCTTTGACCAGTATAAAGTGTCCATATTTGTCTTTTTTAACTTTAGTTGCTTTAAATCTGCTTGTGTGTGAAAATAAGATTGCAACTCTTCCTTTCTTCTGATTTCCATTTGCTTGAAATACTGTTTTCCATTTCTTAACCCTGAGTCTTGATTTATCCTTCAAGGCTAGATGTGTCTCCTGGAGACAGCATATGGATGGCTTGTGCTTTTTTTATCCCATCAGCCAGCCTGTGCCACTTCAGTGGTGAATTCAATCCATTGATATTTATTGAGAGAACTAATAAGTATGTTGGAGTTCTATTCATCTTATTTTTGAATGTCCATTGTGTAGTTTTATCCTTTGTGCCATTGTGGAAGCTAAGTTTTGACCTTTAGTGTCTGGGTGTTTACTTTGCTGGTGGTCCATTGTGGTAGTCAGTGCTGAGAATAGGTCTCAGAGCTATTCTTGTGATGAATTCCGTCAGTGTTTCTATAACCTTAAAAGATTTGATTTCTCTATCAATTTTGAAGCTTAGTTTAGCAGGATACAGAATTCTGGGCTAGAAATTGTTTTGTTTAAGAATGTTGAAAGTGAATGACCATGCTCTTCTGGCTTGGAATTCAGTTGAAAATTCTTCTGTTATCCTAATGGCTGTGCCTCTGTAGGTCAGATGGTGCTTGTTCCTGACTGCTTGCAGAATTTTTTCTTTCATCTTGACTTTGGACAGGTGCATTACAATGTGTCTTGGAGAGGCTCTGTTTGAGTTGAGATGACCCTGGGTTCAATATCCATCTGAAAGGAATGTGTCCAGGTCTTTAGTAAAACTTGGGAAGTTTTCATTCGTGATAGTCTCCAGTAGGTCCTCCCTTCCTTTGGGGCAATCTTCTTCCCTTTTAGGAATCCCTATTATTTGTGAGTTTGAATGATCATGATGTCTCATAATTCTTTAAGCACCTGTTCTGCTTTTTCTCTCTTCTTTTCTGCCTCTTTAACTACCTGGGTTAACTTGAAAACTTTATCCTCTAGCTCTGAGATTCTTTCTTCTCCATGGTCTAACCTATTTTTTATATTTTCTACTGCATCTTTACATTCCCTGATTGTCTCCTTCATTTCCTTAAGCTCTGCCATATCCTTTCTATATTCTACGTATCTCTCATCTGACTTTTGGTTCTGCCTTTCCATTTTCTCGTCCATTCCCTTTATTGTCTTTGTCATCCATATTTTAAGTTCCCTTTCTGTCAAGTCCATTAATTCTTACAAGTGGTGTATTCTGTAGTAGCTGCCTCATGGTCCCTTCAGGGGGGTTCTTCTGTTTTGGTTTCTTATGTTGCCCAAATATTTCTGTTGATTCCTCCTCATGTGTTCTTTCTTCTTGTTCACCTACTTGTCTTTCTTGCTCTTTCTTGTTCTTGGTTTCAAACAGAAGTCCTTGATGTTGATGACAATGTGTTATCATCATACCAAGTGGTGTTGTGGTTTTTTCAGGAGATAGAGAGCACAGCCAGCAACTGCTATGGTCCTTATTCCAAACTTAGTTGCCTTCAATGATTACCTGATTGTTTTCTCAGTATTCAGACCCTGCTGGGTTGGGATATTAAAATTCACAAGAATCCTTCAGGGGCTGATCTCACAGTGCCCCCCGACTCCAGTTCCTGTGGGGTGTGAGAGTCTCTCAGCCTGTCCCAAGAGTGGAGTTCTGATCCCTGCAGGTGGAATTAAGATGGCTTTAGGGCCCTGCTAAGACCTTCTCATGACCTTCCCACAATGGTAGCCTTCTGACCCCTGAGACCTTCTCAGTATGGCTGCCTTGCCGGTCCCCAAATTTATGGCAAATCCACTCCAGCCAGAATTCAAATCTGGTTGCTGTATACTATTCAAGTCTGCCCACCCTTCTAAGCTTTCCACTGAACATGCAATTTCCCTCAACTACTGAAAGCTCCAGAAAGTCTTCCTCCCATCTTGGACCTCTATGGAGAGGCACCTGATCCCAGATGGTCATAATAACTTGCATAATTCATCAGATTTCCATGGCTCTGGATCTCTGGATCATAGCCTATACCCAGCTCACCACCTCCTTACTTGTTCTTTGAGCTATGACTTGGGGTAAGGTCCCCATACCAGGTAATGCTGGATTTTCTCTTTTTCTCCAGGCATTTTAGGAAAGCTCAGCTGAATGATCCTTCTGGTCTGCAATCTTGATCTGCCCTTGAGAGCACACATTTTTTCCCAGCATACATGGAACATTTATAAAAATTTCTATGTACTAAATTCTAAAGTATGTCTCAACAAATGTCAAATAATCTTTATATTACTGAGTGTGCTTTCTGATATAAAGCAATTCATTTAAAAGTCAACCACAATAAGGTGAAATATACATTTGGAATTTAAAACACACCCTTCTAAACTCATAGGTCATAAAAAGAATTATAATGTAAATTTAAAGTATTTAAAATGGAATATATATAAAAATACTAGATAAGAAAACTTGTGGTTTGCTGATTGAGCAGTGCTCAGTAAATATTAATGGTCTAATCTATACCATTGCATTTATAAAGATGTCATCTATGAAAATTGTGAATTATCTTTATTGAGAATATTATATATAATGCTTTCGGTGGACAGCTATAGCATATGGATGGATAATAAGACTTAATATGAGAAAGATATTAGTTATTCCAAATTTAAATTATAAAATTATTTAATTTCAACAGAACTTTCAAAGTAGTTTTTGTATATATGAGATTTGATCAATTAATTGATTGAAAAATTTACTTGAGAAAACAGGAGGCCACGAATAGGCAAGATAATCTTGGAAAAAGAAGAAAAGTATGTCTGTATGGTGGATGGGTAACTGGTATTGCAAGTTATCAAGATTTCATGTAGAGTTATAAGAATAAGAATATGTAGAAGCAGTATAGAAATCAGCAAGTAAGACTGATAAAACTGTATAAAAAGTCCAAGAAAAGACCCATGCATATATGGTAACTCTTTTGTTTGAGATAGAGTTTCACTCTGTCATCCTGGGTAGAGTGCCATTGCCATCATAGCTCACAACAACCTCAAACTCCAGGGTTCAAGTGATCCTCTTGCCTCAGCCACCCTAGTAGTTGGGACTACAGGCATGCATCACAATGCCTGGCTAGTTTTTCTGTTTTCAGTTGAGACAGAGTCTCACTCTTGCCTAAGCTGGTCACTGAGCTCAGGCAATCCTCCCACCTCAGCCTCCCAAAGTGCTAGAATTACAGGCACCACCATGCCTGGCCTAGGGGAACTTTTAATATGATATGTGGCATTACACATCAGTGGTCATACAGTGGTTTGCTAGGTTAATGGTGCTGGTACAACTGGTTGTTTCATTAGGAAAAATAAAACTAAAACTGTATTATTGCTTGCAAATAAAAGTTAAAACCTTTTCTTCTCTCTAAGAAAATGATTTTATGTTAGTCTCCTAGAAACCAGATAAAGGCATAACACAGAAACTGCCTGTGTTTCTAGGCAGTATTGGATATAGTAAAAAATAACTGCAAGACTACAAAGACTGTGACAGAATGATGCATACCTTATTGAAATTACAAATGGGGTCTTCCCTGAATGTGGGAAATCTCTTGTTGCAATTCCCAGAGGTGAGAGCCAAGTGTTGGTATGAGAGTTGCCATGTGGCTTCTATACCAGAGTGATGCTTATACTCACCCATGTGGAGTACCCCTCACAAATGCACTGACACTAAGTTTATTCTAGTGATACCTATTCTTAACACAGTCTTGCAGATATGTTGTGGCTCCTCTCCTATATCTTTCTGCAAAGATCACCTGCTGCCAAATATAATCTATTGGATCTTGTGAATGTCCATCTAAATGTGAGATCCCTGTTGGTAGTTGAGCAGAGTGAGCAAGGTTTTTAGTCAAGACAGGGTCTCACTCTTGCCTTATTTTCCATTAGTCTTCTAGAAACCAGATAAACTTTGTATACTAAAAGTTAATCTTCTAGAAAACAGATAACTTTGTATACTATAAGTTATTCTAGGTGGATTTAAATCCTTGTATATGAAAAGCAGAACTTAAAATTTTAGAAAAATATCTAGGAGAATTGATTTTTTTTTTTTTTTACTCAGCCTGGAGAAGGACTTTTAAACATTTATATCTTGTATATTTTTCAAAGTGACAGTTAATTCATTAGGATTTGGTACATTCTCTAACAGTCATGTTATTGCTAAAATATGTTAACTTTATATTTCAGGAAATGCTTATTCATGTTTGGTCAAAACCCTAAGTTATATGTTTTTATTTGTTCAGAAAAAGTAGTATGTTTGATCAGAGTGCCATCTTTCTTATAACACGCTTATTTTAAAAAAAAATCACAGTGTTTGGGTTCATGCTCTGGAGGGATGGTTATATATTTCAAGAAGCATTCCAGGGCTAGGAAGTCTCATGGAATTAAGCAACACACACATATACACTATCAAGAAAGGAAAACATTAGTAAATTTTACAAATTTAAGATTATCAAAAAATACTTCAAAAAAGAAAAAAAGACAGGACCTGAGTTGTGACCAAAGGTGCTTTTTATTTACTTATTATTTTTATTGTTGGGAATTTATTGAGGGTACAAGGAACCAGGTTACACTGACTGCATTTGTTAGGTAAACTCCCTCTTATAATTGTGTCCTACCTCCAACACCACTTGAAGATGCTTTGTGAGAAATAGAAAGGCATGAGGCAAAGGTGGAAAACTGGCCAGAGGCGAGACTATGGACCACTACAAGGACTTTATATCTGCTGTTTGTTTTTGCTCAAGAGTGTTTCCCTGTGCCCTTTCTTTTCTTCTTTTCATCTTTTTAGTGAATGGCAGTTATGCAAAACTATACTCTATTTGTTACTACATTAACACCTCTTACCAGCTATAATTATTTTTATCCTAACTTGTTTATTATCTGCCTCCCTACAAGAATATATATACTCCACAAAGACAGACCACATACCTCTCTTGTCCATTCTTTTATAGCCAGCACTTAGAATGAGACCTGCACATAGTAGGCTCTCAGAAAAGAGTTGCCAAATGAACAACTGTATTAACTATTTCTGTATTAACTGAAGCAAAACTGAGGGCTGAAATATTAGATACTGAATATTTATTTATTTATTTATTTTGAGACAGAGCCTCAAGCTGTCACCCTGGGTAGAGTGCTGTGGCATCACAGCTCACAGCAACCTCCAATTCCTGGGTTCACATGAGTCTCCTGCCTCTGCCTCCCAAGTAGCTGGGACCACAGGCGCCCGCCACAACGCCCGGCTATTTTCTGGTTGCAGCCATCATTGTTGTTTGGCGGGCCCAGGCTGGATTTGAACCCGCCAGCTCAGGTGTATGTGGCTGGTGCCTTAGCCACTTCAGCCACAGGTGCTGAGCCGATTATCAGTCTTTTCAAAGAGCTATCTTTTGACTTTGTTGAGGTTTCTGTTGTATATATGTGTGTTTTGTCTTTTATTTTTAAATTTTGCTTTTATCATTATTATCACCTTTCTACTTCTAATACAAGTCTGATTAAGTTGCCTAGC